>LLCB01000097.1:0-185097 GCA_001414345.1 Hymenoscyphus infarciens
CCCCCCCCCCCCCCCCCCACCAGGCCTCTCCTCCCACCCCCTCCCCTTTTCTCCCTTCTATCGCGCGCTTCTACTTCATGCAGCCCCTCTGGCATTCAATTCAGCCTTCTCTTTTCCATCCTCTTTTGTCCAACGACTCGACCTTCTTTTGCCTCCGACCACACACGGCCACTTTCTCTACCATTTCACCATTTCCGGCGCTGTGATATAGACCCCACGAAGCATACATACTTAATGATCTCTTAATTACCACATTCTTGCGCTGTCCTTCTCCACGCTCATTGTCCCCGGTTACGTACACTTGAACTTGTCCCATCCAGCGGTCCCCTTTTGCGCTAGTTCGCTCTCTTTCCGATATCAACCTCACCCTGGCGCGACGATGGAGGGGAATCGCCCTTTTTCCGAAGAGGAAAAGGTATGTAAACGTCCCAGGACCACGTACCTTTCCTATATCAAATGCAGGTCATCCAGAGCTGCAGACCGCATCACTATCACTCGCGGCGCATGCCCTGCCCTGACCTGACCTGACCTGTACCACTGCGGTCCTCGCCAGTCGCGTCTAATACTGACTTCCATCATCACAGCGCAACATTCTGGCCGAAGCATTGAAGCAAAGCCCCATTCCTAACGAGAGGCTGCTCGCCATTCTAAATGAGCTTCCATCGCAGCGTAGCATCGTGGCCGAAGCCCTCAAGGCGAGCACCATACCCATAGAGAGGCTATTAACCATCCTCAACGAGGGTGGAGTCACGGCCGATGGACCCTTACGACCAAACTGGTACCATATGCTTCTTCCTGAAGGTGCGTTGATCATGAATTCTCCGAGATCTTGAACGCGGAGAGTTTCCAAGCCTTGCGAACTCATCAATGCCCCCTCGACACACAGACTTCGGATCTGCTTATATCTCCGCAAGGTAATAACATTACTGACATGTCATTTAGGAAGGACTCTGCAATCATGTGTCGACGCCTTTCATTCCCTAAAGTCCATTCAACGTTCGCCTTACCATTCATTACCTCCACCGACTATCTCCCATACTGGGAAACGAAAACCTGGTCCGGACTCTCTTGATCACTTGATGACCGACCCCTCTCCAAAGAGGCGCCAATCTGGCCAAGATACCATAGTATCAGCCGCCCGCGATATACTTCCTAAACCGACGTCTGCAAACGGTTCCCCGCTTCCATTTTCACCATTGCCAGGGCCACCTCCTCCCGTGCCGAAGAAACGAGGTCGACCATCTAAAGCAGACGTAGAATTGAGGCAACAGGAAGCGATCGCAAGGGGGGAAGTTTTACCACCATCTGCTACCACTGGGACGAGGACCTTGACGCCCAAGCCGCCATTTAAACAAGCGACGAGAGATGAACCAAGTAGAGGTCTTACAGTACTTGCGCCAATGACGGGAGCGGGCCCCTCGACCGATCACAGTATGGGGGCACAATATCAAACCGAGCCCAGTATGGTCGACTCACCTGGCAGGAAAAAACGACAGCGGGCGCCTGTCAAGCCCAAAGTGAGTAAAATCAGCGAGATATTGGACAATGAAGCGACCAAGGCACAAGCAGCAATGAGCCATTCTGGCCAGAGTTCTTTTCCTTCTATGAATCCTCAGACAACACAAAGGCAGGTGCAGGAACCGCAATTCTCACCCCGATACTCACCTCCAAGGGAACCACAGTCAGGTCCGCCAAAGGAGACGGACCAAGGAGCTGTTCCTCAAGCTATTCACATTGCGCCAGCGGCTCAACCTGTCCAACCTACCCAACTTGCTCAAACAGCCCGGGAAGAACTACGACCGGAAGTAGCGATAGCTACTGAACCACAAACAGAGAGCAAGACTTGATGGGAGCCAATATGAAGGTTGAAATTTCCATTTGTTCTGGCCTTTCGCAGTTTTAATGACGACAAATCCGAAATGCGATTTTTACCAGATCTTACACTTCTCTCGATGCGCATACAAAACGGGGTTTTCTTCCCACGACTATCTATCAGTCTATTTCACCAGACACATTCTAGAATTTTACGCCAGTTACGATCGCATTTAACGGTTGCAGTTTATGTGTCTCAGCATTATGCCTCCAACGACATCTTTAATGTTCTAATATTCAGCTTTCTTATACCAAATTTCTCTTCGACGTCTTTAACGATTACGGCCATAATACCACCATCTTGGTCCTCGAATACCGGGCCCCTTTTTCATATTAACATTTGGAATAATACCACCTGCGAACCTACGCCCTATTTTTTTTTCCTTTATCGGTTTTTTCATGGACCAAAACTCTTACGATTCTGCTAACGATTATCATTGACCTTGACGAGGCATCACTGGTGGATAGCGTTGTATTTTTATATTTACTACGTATTTTTCTTTTTTACATCTTATGACCCATGTTTTGTTATCCATCTTATGACGGGGGGATCTTGTACGGAGTGGTTTATTCTGCTTTTATTTGGAATGGGTGGGGATTTATCTAAAAATGTTGACCCTCATCTGGAAAAATTTATGGGGATGGGATTGAATATTTTTTTCTAGGAAGATGGGGATGGATGGAGAGTAGGGATGCAATCGAACGGAACTGAAGGTGTCGTCGAGTGTAAGATAACTAGGGAAAAACTAAACCAAAAACACACACATGAAATGAAACTTGAGGTTTTTCACAGGCGCGGATGCGATCGACGATTGTACCTCTCGGCGGGTTATCAGCTCCACACACACGCATCTTGCCCGTTCCGTGAACGGGACGGGGAAGAGAGTCGAGAATTCTCAGCGTGTTGGTTATTTTAAGCGCAGACACTGGACAGACTCAATGTGGAGGGACAGAGAAATGCAAATCGCTCGTCTCGGACTCTCGGTGTGGGTCTTTTTGCCTAATTGTGAGTCTCCTTGTCTCCGGGTTGTATTTGTTCGGTTGGGAATATGGTTTGTTATTTGAGCAAGCAAGTACCTACCTAGGTACCCTCTTTCTCTCTTTACGAGGCAACGAGCTAGGTTGTATCAAGCTTGTCAGTGTAATATTTCCCTTGGTTGGTTCAAGGAGTTGTTGGATTGGAATGGGAGTCGATTTTACTGGGATGTGTTTTTTTATTGTTTTATTTATGTGTGTGCTTGCTTCCCTCTTCCTGTGTTTGGCGTGCTTATTCTCTTTCTTTTTCTGTTTCTTCTAGGAGGGGGGGCTGTCGATTGATTATTGGGGGATCTGCGGTGCGTATTTATTGTATCGCCTGCAGAGAACGAATGGTGTGGCTTTGGAGATCCTTTTCTTGGCTGGCTTGTATTGGGGTATGGTAGGGATCGTGTGAGTGGGAAATATGTTTGTTTGTTTATTGGTGGTTGTGTGTGTGGTGGTGGTGGAGATTTGTTCCGAGATGGGGTTTTGGGGTGGCTTGATCGGATTGGGGAATTTGGGGTCGGAGCCCTATTGGATTGGGTAGGTTACACATGGTTAGGTTTTATGCGATCTGGGTCTGTGGGAACTTTTTGATCTCTGTTACTTGAGGGGTGGCGTGAGAAATTTGTGCGATGGAGATTGGGTAGGTTGGTTGAGATTTATCTGGTGGGATTTCAAGGGATGGTAAGAGGTGATGGAGATGGTAAGGAATGTATGTGTAAGGGTACCTACCTACTTACCAAGAAGGAAGGGTGTGTAAGGAAGGATTTGGGGGCCGAATCGGATTTGAGGTGTGGTGAAATTTCGGTGTGTGTGACGGAAGGATTTTGGAAGGATTATGGAATTTTGGTTGAATTGGTGGACGCATTGGGATGGTTGGTGGTGAGATAGGTGGGTGATACTCAGTCTGACTTTCTGGGGGGACTCTTGAGTCTTGGCTTGGTGAGACGGTTGACAAGGCTGTTTGTTGTCCTTCTGGCTAACAAGTATTTGGTCCTCTCCGATTCTGCTAATTGAAAGAGTTTTGACCTTGGTAGTTGCGAGAAAGAGTGGATGGTATATTCAAATTAGCTGCGTCAGGCTCGGCCAGGCAGGTGATTTTGTTTTCAGCCGCTCCGGGTTCTAATAAAGCACCAAATAGCTAGCTCTGAAAGAAAGTTCTCGGAAAGTGTAGATTGCTTATGTTGTATAGAGATAGTTGAACTGAGAGGGGACAGATGGAAATTGTGAGTTGAGGTGACTGACATTCTCCTAAAATATAGCAGAAGAATCTAATGCCAGAGGTGATGGTCTTCCCAACAAGCAGCTCATTAAATATCAGCAAGCGGGATCTGAGGACATAGAGGAGCAGATTATGTAGTTACACCAAAGAGTAGTCTGAGTGGCCATTGGACTGTAAGCAGGCTTGAGAGGAGGCTTGAGAGGAGGCTTGAGAAAGTGCTGCTCGCAAACCGACCGGACATAGGTCTACACAACGAATTAATGAATAAAATATTAAATATTCATTATAAATATTAAATAGATAGATAGTATTTAAGCGATTATTTAAGTAACAAGAGCTTAAATAAATATATTATAAATAGTTTCTATTTATTAGGCTTAATATCTACCCCCTAGGTCTTAGTATAAAGAGTTTATATAAGTTGAAATTTACTCTCTTTTTATATATATATATAAACATAATAATACTCTTAATTTACTTACTTTTTAATTATTATTAATAGATTACTATTGCTTCTACTCGAATCTCTAAAGATATCTATTTATCTCTTATTATTATTGTTTTATTTATCTTTTCCTAAAAGTTGGATTTCTAGTTCTATATAACCTCTAAACTAGTTTCTAAACTAGTTTAAGACTATTAGGATATAATAACACTAACGTCTTAATTTAAGCTCTATTTAAAAGAGCCTCTACTACTAGCTATCTACTACTTAAGTATCTTCTAAGAGTAATTAATCGTATCTTAATTATACTACTATTAAATAAATTAATTCTATTATCTAAAACCGCTAACTAGGAGACGTCTCTCGTATACTATCTTAACTTTAATATATCTAGTCCTAGGCCTTCTTTAAAGACAATACCGCTATAATATAAGCTCTTTAAACCTCTTTAAACACCTCTTCTCTAGCCTCTCCTTCTCTTATAGTATTACTAAAGACCTAAGATAAGGACTCTAAATCGCTCTCTTAAGATAGAGCGTATAAACGTTCTAAATATACTATTCCTACTACTATTACTCTCTACTAAGCTCTCTAATAAAAGCCTATATACTCTTATTATCAGTATATATTCAAGAGATAATTAGCGATTCGGATTAGTATACGTAGGTATATATATACTCGCTTAGAGGCTACTTAAGTAGGCATCGTAGCTAGCTTTACTTAGTATATACGAATAATAATATAACTCTTTTTATATTACTTTTATAACTATAAGTTATACTAATACTAATTAGTAGACGTATAGATTAGATACTTAGTTACTTTATATATTTCTATTATAGGTATACTTATATAAAAGTAAACTCGATATTACTAGTAGACTCCTCTTTACAGATTATAGTTCCTTCTATTGTTTAAATTCATAATAAATAGTAAATGCTTCTTAATATAGAAAGTATCGATTACTAATATCGACCTCTTATTATCCTCTAAGATAATTTATACTCTTTAAGACACTTATTTACTTAAAACCTAATATCTCTTTTACTTACTAAGTAAAGTATAAATAGACTTTTGATAATATTTAAATTTATTTATAATATCTATAATATCTATAATATTTATAATATTTATAACATTTATAATATAACAGATATACTAATATTAATTCTAACGACTTTAGAAGCTTTAACTTTAGTACTAAAACAGGCTTTAAAGCTAGTACTAAAGCTAAAGTTAATATAGATAGAAGAGACGATTTTTGTTATTAAAAGAGAAGAAGAGTACGCTAAAGAAGAGAACGAAGACCTTCTTTTTTAGAACGAATTTTAGATAGACTTTGAAAGATAGGATTAAGATAAATTTACTAAGATCTACTAATCTATAAATACTAAGTTATAATAGACGCTTTAAAGAAGAGGTATATAGGTTAAGACAAATAGGTATAAAATGCTTATATCTTAGATACTATATAATACTACTATTGAAGTTAACTAAACTAAGTAGTTAGACGAAGAATTAAAAGCTATAGTATTAGAAGAAGATACTAGTAGTAGAGTCTTTAGATCTTATTATAAATATATATTAGAATACGCTAAAAGATAATAAAAGCTATAGTAATAATAACTATAACCTCTATAATAATAACCTTTAGCTGAAAATATTACTTAAAACACCTAATCTAAGACGAAGGCTAGAGACGAAGCTTTATAAGTATCTATTATATAATAATAATAATAATAACCGATACTAATATAATAACTAATACCTTCGATAACTTTAATTCTACTAACTAAAAGAAAAGATCTAAGTAATCTAACACGACTTCTAATCTAACCTTTAAGTCTACTAAAAGACGACTAGACCTTCTTCTTTATATTCTATTAATTTAACGAAGATACTAGTAGTAACGATTTTAATAATATCTTTAAGTATCTAGAATATAATTAGTAATAGGATAATCCTAATAGAAGACTACTAGTATAAATAAATATAGTATATTTCGAATTAGAATTAACTTCTTAAAGTTTAAGAGATTAAGACTACTCTTATGAATTAGGTACTCTTATAAAAGTATATAAGAACGATTAAAAGTATAGTAGAAAAGAAGATAACTTTGCGATTAAAGTTATAATATTTAAGAATATATATAAGAGAATTAGAGTATTACTAGCAATTTACTCTCTTACCTTTTCTACTATATTAAAAGGTAACGCTTTAAATTACTTTTATACTATACTTTTTAACGAATATAATAATTAATCTTTTAAAGTTTTATCTATATCTATATAATAATACTTTAAAGATAAACTTTATAAAAGAGGCTAATTATCTAAATAGAATAATATTAATTTATAAGAGATAATATAAGTATTTAGAGTATTAATATTAAAGTCTTTTAAAGATATGTTATTAAGACTTAATTTACTAAGATTTTCCTTCTTTATTAACTTTTATATTAATAGTTAGTTTTTAAATAAGCTAATTTTAGTATATAAAAAGGTCTTAGATTATACTATTATAATATTAACTTTATCTTAAGACTCTTTAATTTCTAATACTATTACTCTTCTATAAAGTTTAATCTGATTTTATATAAAAGTCTACTTAGATATAGTTATAAATAAAACTATAATAACTAAGAGGTACTTTTATAAGAGTAGATAATATAGTAGTATAAATAAATTTAGTAGTATAGATTAATATAAGAAGAAGAGAATATATTATATATATAGAAAGAACGATTATTTATCTTAAGATTATAGTTAAGAAGAGTCGAACTATTACTTTACTAAATAGACTAATAAGAATTCTAGATACTTTAAAAAGAAGTAAGACGAGTATACTAGAAAGGTATATAATATAAATATAGTATATATTTAAAGTACCTAGAAGGAGGAGATATTAGAGATACTTTATACTATTACTCTATTAAAAGAAGATAGTTACTTATTAGATACTAGCTTAGATAACGAAGTTATTTATTATAATATTACTTCTATAGGATTTATTAATAATTTAAATACTAAATAACTTATTATAAATTTAATAAGTTTTATATAAAAATATACTATTAATAGATATATCTTATAAAACCTAAATAACCTAAATAATACTTCTAATATTATATATGAATTTATAAAGGAGGTGTTTATAATAATAGCTAAAAGATATATAAAAGAGAACTTCTTTAGTATAATAATCGATACTAGAGTAGCTTAAAAGTTAAGTATAGGATATAACTAATATCTTATATATATTAGACTTATTAAAAGTGTCTTAATTAATAAAGGTATAAAGAGTTAATTTAATATCTAGTTTAGTAAGAGATATACTTTATCTTTAAAATTAATAATAGTTAATATACTAATTAGAAGAGCTAAATTCTATATAGTATAATCTAATACTCCTTTTATCCTTTATATTAATAATATAGATAACTTAAATATTACTTTAAATAATCTTTAAAATATACTTATTTAAGAGAATAAGAAAGAGATAGAAGTTAAGAGGTTCTCTATTATATAACGATTTAGATACCCTTTTCTACTCTAGAATAAAGCTATATATAACTTTATATAGAAGTACTTAACCTTTCTTATAGATATTAATATTTAACGACTTTATAAGCGATTTAGCTACTTATTAGTACTAAGATTATAATATATACTAGAAAGAGCTAGGTATTATATTAACTAAGGTATCTTTTAACATCTTACTAAATTTTATAAATACTATTAAAAGTATAGAAGTTTACCTAGCTGATTTAAGTTTACCTTTTATAATAACTTTAAATTTAATTATAGTGTTTTAATTAATACTTTCTTTCTTAATAAGTAGGCGGTCTTATACTATATAGATAAAGTAATAAGGTATTAAGTAGGTAACTTTTTATTAGATATAAAAGCAACAACTATATAGAAGGTTTTCTAAAGATATTAGATTAATATATATCTTAGACCTCTTAATTATATTATTATAGATACTAGGATAAACTTTATTAGAAAAGACTTTATATACTCTGCTACTAGAATAGATACTATAGTAAAAACTATATTAGTTAAGGTATATAATTTAATTAGTATAGTAGAACGTTACTATAGACTAATTCGACGGGTATATAATATTATATATAAATAAGAGCTATATCTCTTATAAAGTTTAGTACTTTAAATAGTCTTTAAAGTAATTAACGATATAGTAGGCTTAAATAGACTAGTTTCTATTTTATTAGTATATAAGGTATATACTTAAATGATTATAACCGACGTACCTTCGTAACCGATTTCCGTAAGGTCTAAGACCTATAAAAAGGCTACTTAAGAGGTACGAAAGTGGATTATATCCTATTAAGTTAAAGAAGCTCTTAATATATAAAACGGACTAATTAACTAAGTTAAAGACTTGCTCTTAAATTTAGACGTTTTAGTATAGAGAGAGTATATAAAGTCTTAGATAAGACCTTTTATTTTTTAAGGAATTGAAAATAAGAACTATATTATAGTACTACTAAGTAGCCTTATAAAGTTTTAATCTATAGTTATAAAGCTATACTTTATTAAAACTTTTAAAACTTCTAGAATAGTATTAGCGACTAAGGAAGTTTCTAGTATAGCACTATCTAAAACGATACTATAACTCTATGAAAAAGAAGGAACTTTTAAGTAATAGAGTAGGTAGGAAGTAGACTAAAGTAACTAAGATATTAAATAATATTTACCTTCTTCTTAAAACTAACTTTATTAGTTATAAATCTGTTAAAATACTAATATCTTAGAACCTTTACTAGAACCTCTTTAGAAGCGTAGACGTAGACGGCTTTAAAAGTATTCGAGGCCTTTGAATAAGTCTTTTAAAGTATTATTTTAATAATTAGATACTTTTATAGACGATTTCGACTATATTACTCTTAAAGATATTAGAACTTTTCTTACTAATTTAAGCGAACCTTATAATATTAAAGTATTTATAGCTAATAATAGTATAATATATATTAAATTATAATAAAAGGAGATTAATAGATTAACTAATCGAGGTGTTTTTAAGATTATTACTTAGAAAGAGTTACCTTTTAATACTAGAATATTTAGATTATACTTTATAGATAATATTAAATTTAAGAGTATAGTACTTACTTTTACGAAGTTAAGATTAGTGATTTAAGTATATAATAATACTAGAAAGTTACTAGTACTTACTTAAGTGTTTATAATTTAGAGAGTAAGTTAGAGAATAATCCTTATACTTATTATAATACTTCTAGGTTTATAAGTATTTATTTAAGATATTATATAAGTATATATATAATCTTTAACTAACTTAAATTAGAAATTCTTTATATACTCTTTTAAAGGTTATTCTTAATAGTAAGATATATTCTTTAAAGTGATTAGGCTATTATATAGTATTCTAGAAGCTAGTAATTATTAGTTTATAACGTACTATAAATACTATATTCTAAGGCTTATAATAGAATAGTTAATATTCGACCTCTATCTTTTATATATAAAGTTATACTAATATAACGAGTAAGTAAAGTTAGATACCTCTTTTAGTATAGTAGGCTTTTAAACTAATAATATCTTAATACTTATTAATAACGCTTTTACTAATAAAGAAGAGCTTATTATTAACAAAGCTAGGTTTATATTTAAGAAGAGAGAGGAGCTTACTATTAACTATTTAATTAAATTTAATAAAGGGTTAATTACTAAGTATTATAACAGCTTTATATCTCTTACTTAGAATTATATAAAATACTTAGACTTAGTATAAAAGGCCTTATTTAAGATATCTAATATAAAAGAGATATTATATATAGTAGATACTAAAAATTAATATATTATATAACGTGCTAGAGAGGTATACTTAGCTATAGTCTCCTAGCTTAAGGCTGCTTTTGACTTATTATATACTACTTAAACTATTGATTCTTAAGATAATAATATTTTACTCTTTAATAAGCGAATTTAATAGTAAATTAATAATCTCTTAAGAGGGCTTAAATTCGTTAAATTGAATAAATCTTCTTTAAAGTTATATACTTTTACTAATAGATTATTTACTAATACTAAGGACTTATTATTATAAATCGGTTATATTATTACTCTTATAGATAAGGATAATAATGCTAATATCTTATATTAGTCCTCTACTAAATATAAGAGAGTTATCTATAGTATTTTAGCGTTAGAATTATATATAATAAGCTCTGGATTTAACGTTATAGCTTTAATAAAATTAACTTTTAAAAGTATCTTAGGATTTAAGATACTACTTATAGTATATTCTAATTTAAAGTCTATTTATAAATATATAGCTAAATTAGGTATAACTAAAGAGAAGTAACTAATAATTAATATTATATACTTATAAGAAGCGTATAAATTAAGAGAGATTAATAAGATTAAATAGATTAATAGTAAGAGTAATTCTATAGATGTTATAACTAAAAAGAGTTATTATAATACTTTATAAAAGTTAATTAATACTAATAAGCTAGATATTAACCTTATAGAGTAGGTAGAACGAAATAAGAGATAATAATAGACTAAAATAGAGCCTTCTTATTAGTCGAGAATAGGGAATAGAGGGCTCTAATTAGTTAGATTAGATATATGATTTTTAATAGTTTTAAGTAACTTCTATTATTTTAAAGAAGTGCTAGTGTCGATATATATTTAAAAGATAATTAGCGATTTGGATTAGTATACGTAGGTATACGTGTACTTGCTTAGAGGCTACTTAAGTAGGTATTATAGCTAGCTTTACTTAGTATATACGAACGATAATATAACTCTTTTTATATCGCTTTTATAATCATAAGTTATATTAATACTTATAATAAGATAACTTTTATATACGAATACTTTAATATTATATACTTAGATAGTTTCTAGGAAAAGTATATTAAAAAAGATAAGAAAATACTACTTTTTAACTACTAATAGATATATAAGTTTTACCTCTAGAACTCTCTTAATTTCTACTACTATAGTAATACCTCTAATATTATTAATTACTTATTTAAAAAGTATAAGTTTATAAAGGATATATATTATAAGAGAGAGCTAGTACTAGGGATATCTACTATAATAAATATTATACCCTTTATTTAAGCACTCTTACTAAGAATTAATACTATAAATACTTATCTACGTTTTATTATATAAATAAACTAAGCTTTTACTCTTATTAATTATATAGTCTTTAAATAGTTATATTATTCTAATACTTAACTTCTATCTTTTAAAAGCTATATAACTCTCTAACAGTTTACTAAGTAAAAGTTTAATAAGATAAGATAGGAATAAGCGCTTTTACTTATAGAAATATATATATCTATCTCTATTATCTTTAATAGATAGTTATCTAAAAACTATAAATATATTATAAGAGGAATTAGGTATTAGATTAGCTCTAACTAGTAATAATATTATATAAATATTAAGTATACTAAGACGGTTTATAGTAAGTCTAGAGAAGGAATAGCAAATGTTTTATTTATCTCTTTTTCTAGTAATATTAATATAATATAATTTAATAAGATAGATAATAGAATACTTTTAGAGTAATAAAGTTAAAGTTTTAGTCTTAGAATTATATATAAAGTACTTACGATTTATAAGGATAATACTACTAATAATAACATCTTTTATAACTACTTTCTCTAGAAGCTTAGGTTCTACTATAATAATAATCCTATACTCGATTTTAATATACTATAGTATCTCTTTTAAGGTCGCGACTCTTAGATTAGGTGTTTAGTATATTATTTAGTACTTATTACTACTATAGTATTTAACTTCTTAAAAAGTAGGAATATAGAAGAGGCTTTAAGAGTTATAAACTTAGTATAAAATTCACCTAGGAATAGAGAGTTTCTTATATACTACGTCTCTCTCTCGATTTATATAAAAATATACTATCTTATACTCTAGATTATAAGAAGTAATAAACGTCGAGATACTTAGTATTAAATCGCTTAAATAAGGATAATTCCTATTAATATTAATACTTAGTAGAATTCCCTCTATTTAATAATATTTAAAGCTTAAAAACAAAAGAGTATAATCGCTTAATTTAGAAGAGACTTTAGCGTATATTAGTTCCTTATTCCTACCTAGGATAAGTAAGATCTTTATAAGTAAGTAGAGCTTTATATAGAGCCTTTTTATAATTATATACTTTTAGTTTTATACTAGGCGTTATCTCTCTCTAAATACGTTAGTATTATATAAGGATTAGCTAACCTTATTTATAATATTATAATAAAAGAGACTTCTTATGCTCTTGTACTCTAAGACCTTAAAGATACTTTTAATTATACTAAAATTTCGCTTAAAAAGTAGACTTTTAAGATAGAGTAGTTACTGATTTACTTTATCGCCTACGTTCTTAATCTGTATATTAAGTATATACTAATTTAATAATAATATAACCTCTCTTAAGCTCTCTAAATTATTAATTAGATTAAACTTTATATAAAGTACTAATACTCTTAAGATAGTCTAATCGCTTAAATAGAGCCTACTATAGAGTGCCTACTAGGATACTCTATCTACTAGTAGAATCTCCTTTTAAGAGCTTATACTTTAAATACTACTAGCTCTAACGAGTTATATACCGACTTTAATTAGTATCTTAATAACCCTTATATTATAACTTTTAATACTAATAAGAAGTAGCTTCTAGAATAGTAGAAGTTAAATATCTTTTAATACCTAAATACTATACTTTATATACGCGATTTATTAGCTATTCTAAGCGCTAAAGTCAACGTTAAAAAGCTCTTTTTAAAGGGTTAAGATATAATTAAGGTATAGTATATAGTAATAGATAGTTCTACTATACGTATTATAAGACTTTTAAAGAGTTACTATAATTAAGAGGATAAAAAGAGTAAAGAAAAAGAGAGTAATTAGAGAGCGATTTTATAAGCTAAGCTCAACGTAAGTAACACTTTAGGAATAGCCTTATTTAACAACTAATTTATCTACTTTTTTAGCTTAGAAACGCCCTAGCATAGCCTAATCGAGATAACAAAAGTAACTAAAGCAGATAATTTTAAGGGATTTTTATATATGTTTAGATAAGTAGGAAACTATACTAAAAAGGTAGAGAATATAGAATATTTATAAATAAACGACTACTATTTATACCTCAAACTCTCCTTATTCTTAAATAATTCAAAGGGTAATTTATCTGTAGAAAATCGTAAATATTCTAAATATATTCGTAGCTTTTATTCGTTGTACAGACCTAACCGGACAAGATTGGTCTACATTTAGCATACCTTGACAGCTTACGATACCCAGAAGATAGGATGTTGATACAACCATGCCCATCGAATCCAAAACTTACGATACTTCAACCCTACAGATCAGCACGACGGAGAGTGATTTTGCTGGTGTTGACAATAGGCTTATTGTATGTGAACATATGCCGGCAATGAGCGGTGCAACTACAACCTTGCCCACTTCTCAGACTCGCCATAATAAGAAGGATAAATGAAGGTAAGTACACAATTAGGCCTCTTAGGGCAAACAGCTTTGTGGGCCACCCGCGCGGGTGAGGAGAAAATTTTAGAATTTGGATTCCGAAGGGGGGGGGGGTTTATACTCGGAGCTAATCCATTTCTGGTAGTCCTTGAGTGGGTCCTGCTTGCGTTGGGGCAAGTCTTACTTTTCGCCAAATGCCTCGTCCCTTGCTTTGCTTGGTCAAGAGAGTGTCGCCGATTTGAGAAGGAAGGAACGATCGTGGCTAGTGGTTGAGCCAAGAGCATTGCGGTCTCGTCCACTGGCTCTACCCAAGGTCGCGCGCTCCTTTCTTCAACCTAGTGTTACCGTAACGAGGGAAGGCAATAGTCAATAGTATGAATCCCCCTCCCCTCTACATGTATACCGACATTCTTGTCGTCAAAAACGAAACTAGGGGAGGGTGGGGGGTCTTTGGTGCAGTTTTACTTACCCAGAGTGGACTTGCTCAAAACACTTTTCAAGTCATGAGCCTCAGAAGAAGTGTTCTGCTGCGAATGAGTAATCGGTGGAGTACGTCTACCTAAGAATTGAATGCATTCAGCTCGACTCAGTTGGCATAGTGTCGAGGGGTCCAGGGCCAACCAGAAATAGGTGCCCGAAATAAAACATCTAAGTTTCGAGGCCCAGTACAGGTATGTATTTAACAACCATTGTCTTGATCTTTGAGCTATTTAGCTTCAATTTATGTTACTCAACAGCGGTTCATGTGTTAAGTCTTGGGAGTCATCAAGTCCGCAGCTCCCCAACCAACGCTACATCAATAGACATAATTTGCCAATCACACAATTCATGAAAAGCGAGTGGGGTCATAATGTTCGGGGATCCGATATTCGGATTGAAGACCCCAAGTGAAAGAAGAACCTGTATCCAGCGACTAGTTGAAGAAATGGAATGCATAACAGCTCTGTAGAATACCCTGCACAGGCATCAGAATCTGCACTTCCATAGAGAAACTGTAGCCATACCTAGACATTTCCATTCCAAAGTCATCTTACAATGTTTCACAGAAATGTTCTATAGAATCTAGCTATCAGGATGTTGACGTATTTCGTAATGGTACATCGACAATCCGATAACCGGAACGATAAAGATATCGAAGTAATTGGAGAGTGCAAGTAGTAAAAAAAAAAGTGAAGACTGATGGTTGACATAGAAAATTACCACCCATTCACTGTTCGCTATACAAGCGAAGCAAAGGTCTAGACTCTCTCAAACTAGGAGTAGCTAACTTAAAATTGAATTGAATTTTATATCTACCCTTTATATCTTTTTGGATCTAATCTCCACTTAAACTTAAGGGCTATACCCGGAGTTCTAAACTTAAAGCTCTTAAACTTTGAAGCTCCACTTGAACTTAAAGCCAATTTTGAACTCTGACATTCTTTTCGAAGCCTAGAGCTTCTTATGAGTTTTCAAAGCCATGTTGAACCAAAGCCGTACTAGAACTTGGGACACCTCTTATAAAAAGACTGGAACTTGATTGGAACCCAAAGCGACTTTGAGTGATAGAGCTACTGTTGAGAGGTGAAATTTTTTCTGGATGGTAGAATTCCTTACAAATATCGTGGCCTTTATTGAAGGTGCGAATGCCCATTGAGGAGAGAAAGAAAGCGGAACTGAAATTATGGCACCGGTTTGTCAACTCATTTCACCTGTATATCTTAAGTGATCATGCGGATACTTCTAGCTATTCTCCCTTTTTCTGACCGCGCCCACTTTTCCGTCCAAGGGTACCGTGAGATTGGATTCACCTTCTGCAAACTCCCTTTGGAAACACAGATTTAATTCCGCTTGGGTCAGATGCATGACAATAAACCTTTCTCAAGGGTCTCAATCAATACCTCTGGTCTCGCTGATCTTTGATTTAACATGCGACTCAGATTCAACCCATAACTCAGAAATCCCGAATAGCAATATTCGCTTTTCGCCTTTTAGGTCCTCTTCAGTCTTTAAACGTCCTTCCTTGACCATTCACTCTTATCACTTCACGTCACTGACTTTTTTATTACCTTTATAACTTCGAGTAAGCCGTGCTGTGCTTGCCATATCCTCCTTGGCCCCTATTGCTCCTCCATACCTCATGCAGAACACGCCTGTCTAAGGAAGCCACTTGGATCATGGAATATGACACTGGCCTCCAAGTAGTCGCGAGGAGATTGAGAACTTGGTTTGTCTTTCTACCGACTCCTTCCCACAAAACTTGCCTTGCCACCCAAACAAAGACACCATTAACACACCATGACACGCATCAGAAGTTTGAGTCAAAAATTGGGTAGGCCCCTTGCCCTCCTCCCATCACTTTCGGGTGCAGTAGGGATGCAAAACATTACTTTGTTCAGGTAACTTCTTCCTTTATCCCCCTTCCCTTCATCCTTCACTTGACCCATAGTCTTGCACCGCTCAAAGGCAAATCTGCCAAGTGGCTTAGAAATATTATCAGCTGGCGTCGTGATATTGGTGAACTCCTCAAGTGAGATATGTTCCTTTCGTTAAGGTCTTTGATAGCCACATCACTAAAAGATTATCTACCAGTGATTTGCGCTTTAATGGAACTTGCGATTTTTCGCCCCCTTCACCAGTATCTCACCTAAAGAGCAGAACCTCCGCACGAGATTTCTGGCGAAAGAGAACCACATAAAATTGTCATCATGACGGAAGGGATGCAAGACATCGAATGTTAGAAGAAGAGTTGAAAAGTAACTCTTTACCCGTGGCACTCCATGAGCTTAGCGAGCAGATAGAGACAAGGAGGAATCGTCTCTTTTCAAATCAAGGACCTACTCCTCCCGAGCGGAATGGGAACCTGAAAAGCTGGCATTGATTACAACTAAATTATTCATTAGGAGTTGTTACGTTCGTTAGTGGATACTAGTTCGTTGGGAGTTACAGCGTTCAAAATAATGTACCCTCAATAGGAGATATATCGTTCGCATAACATGGCCTTCGAAAAAGACCAAAAATATATTGAACAAGAGAGAAAACATTCAATGGGGGTTGGCAAATTGGTACTAGTAAGTTCAATGAATACTACATAGTTTGGGAAGACTTCTTCCACTCTCAATGAGGGCGAACAAAAGCAGATCAGATAAACCTCAAACTCGAAAGGTCGAACTTCCGAAAGCAAGATAGCTATATAAAGAGACATTTCAAAAGATGAAGCTTCATAGAGTTGTGAGATTAAAGACAGATATAAGATACTGTACACCTTCTTCGTAGGCTACAAAATATTCATCTCAAGAAAAGTCGTCATCTATATTCCCTTAAAAAAATATGAAGGTTATCCCCTCCACTGCTAGTATGTACCTTTGGGGGATTCGCGCAGACTGTGGGCACTTTTCATCTAAACTATCATTGGCAGATACCCTTACTCACGTCACTGTTACTATATCTACATTCTTAAGAGTGCCAGGCTTGACTTTTTCAGTTCCAAGACTTAGCTCTTCTTCTGATGGTAGAACAACACAACCTATTACGTCCGAGGGAACCCTTACTACTTAAAGAGTGAAAAACTTCAGTCCAAAAACTTATCCCATCCCTCCATGCAGAAGCGGGATCTCCATATTTGGAGAAGTAAGGTCAGAACCTGCAAAAGAATGAGTTTAACTTTGATTACAGAAGTGCATTAACAGTGCGTTCACGTTCAACAGCAATGCCAGAAAAGAGCGAGTATATGCCTTCGGCATAGTTTCATAATTAATAGAAAGATACTTAGGACCAGAAAAATTACAGTTATTTAGTGAAATAGCTATCTCATGATTCACTTCTATAATTAACATAAAATTTCTAAAACGGGATCTATCACTTCAAAAGACGAAGCTTCTTGACTATAGTAAGTGTTGAGGACGGAAATACAAATATAATATGCTCTCCTGAAGAGCAACAAGCGAAGTTTTTTTTTTTTGGAGTAGGCTGGTGTTGTCTCGATCTTGAAACAATATCGAGCGAGTTTAGTATGGAAAACAAACATTTCGGGCATAAATAACTTCAAATCTCTAGAACATTCCCGTTGCTTATAGTCAAAGACTGAAGAATGTCGTCTGATGGAATCCTCTCCATAGTATTAGAGATTGGGAGTTATGACGTGAGGTTTAAAGGGTCTCAAATTAAAAGAAGCTACTCAAGTGTACCTACGAGGATATAAATAGGGGTCGCAAAAGCAAATATAAGGCAGGGAAAGGTTATTATGTATTGGTTTAGTTATTCTTAGGCTTGCTTGGTGTATTCGTCAATGTTTTCTTCTAATTCTTGAAGAGAACGTCAAAACTTACACTGAAGATTTTTGGAGAGAATGTCAAAATATCTCATATCGAACTTTAGAACTCCTATCGAATGATTTCTCCCGATTACTAAAGAGAACGGCAAAATATCTAATATCAAACTTCAAAACTTCCATCGCATAACTTCTTCCAATCAATTGAAGAGAATGTCAAAAAGTATCTTTAACAAGTCGAAATAATTAGCGAAAAAAGAGAAGTTCCTCAACAATAAAAAACTGGGTAAAGAGGACTTTAAGAACATACTGTACGTACACCATTCATCCCAGACAACGACCATATCCTCATTCTAAACCCATCCGTCAATTTAACTCTCCGGGGGTGAAAAATACATATCAGAAGAAGCAAAGTGAGGTAGCAAAGCCGAATATCTCAGTAAACAAATACCCCCAAAGAAGAATCTCCCCATAGGTAAGAGAATAGAAAGAATCATAGTAATATACTACACGCTCTCTTACACAGACATTAAACCTTCATCTTAAACCCACTCTTTACTCTTGTTCCCTAGGGAAAGAGGAATATGTCAAACGAACTCCCCAATCAAAGTGAATGAGCACAACGGAATATTCCAGTAAATACACACTTTTAAGAGAAGAGAAATATGTATAGGAATATACTGTACTCTTTCAATCATATCTACTACAATATTCACCTGAAAACTCTTCATTCCGTTGATGAAGTAGGGAAAAGACGATAAAGTGATGATACAGGACCAACTTCGCGACAAAAGTATGTTCACTTGATAGAATAGCTTCGTAAATACATCCATCAATCGGAAATGTCCCGTAGAAATAGGATACCGAAAAGAAACAAAGCAGGTTATTCAAATATCGTGAAATTCGCAAGAGAGACTCCGTGGAGTGACAAAATTCACTCATTCACTCGACCACCCACCACACTTTCCCAATTTTTTCCAATTTCGTAAGCTACAACACCACACCACCATCATACGCACACCAATTGCACCACCACCACCACCACCACCACAAACCCTCAATCCACCAATCAAACAACATCAAGACCGCCTCCGAGCCCCAAACCCACCATAACCAACATGCCGGAAGCCTTCCTCCTCCCCCTCCTCCCCATCGCCCGTTTAGATGACGACCTAAGCGCCGACATCGTCGAGCCCCCCCTCCTCTCCGAAGACGTGGATTGGAGCCTCGTAAACGCGCGTCGCCCCGTCTACCCGCCCCTTCACCACCTTTGGGACCAGCTACGAACAGTCCCAGAATACCTGCTCCTCTTCAGCAACTAGTCTAGCTGCTATCTATTCCGCGAGGAAATAGATGTGGTTGCTGTCGGGGTAGTAAGGGTCTGCGGACTGGCAGGAGCGCTTGGAATGAGAGATTGAGAGAGATGAGAGAGAGGATGGATGGAATTGGACCCCGTTGTGGGTAGAAGAGAGGATTGGAAACTCGGTCTTTGGACAACTGCGCTCTCTTGGCCTGTGAGTCTCCCCTATCCCCTCTAGCGAGACCACTTGGCTCTTCAAACCACCGAGGCACTACCACTAGTCATACAGATAGAACAAACAAAAGCTAATTTATAGACACAAAACAGGTTACGATAGATCCTCGAGAAATCAAAGCACCAATTCCGTCCTCGTTCAAATAAAAGTCCATTGCATGATTGATGTGAAAGAAAAACTGGTATCTCCGCTGAAGTACGCAAATTGCCCCGGTTCTGCCTACCCATAAATATCGTTACCGTTCCATGTTCAAAAGACCTATATACGCCTTTCGCCGAGGAACCAAGTGGTATCAAATACAGACCCGTGTTGCTGTGACGGAAGAGACACGATTGGGATTACTGCTTCTCGTTCTCTTTTTCGTCGAGGCAGACACAGATTGCCGCCATAAGAGCCAGGTCGACTCCTGGTGCGACGGTAACGTAGTACTACAGGGGTTGTTAGTACTTGTGTAAGTTTGATGGCAATATATACCCCTCGGTCGCAAAGGATGCTGGAGAGAATAATGGTCAATTTGGCGGGACGAAGACAAGGGAAGGAGCGACCCAGAGTTCTGAGGTCGATCCTAGGAATGAGGCCAACGCAGGCCTGGACTCGTACCTCGACCTAGTCAGGAAAGGAACTAACCTCGCGACAGACTGGAGCGAGGTGCGCCCTCTTCCTTGACGGCTTGGGATGTTTTAGAGGGATCTGAATCTTTGTGCAAAAATATCTGGGAGAATGAAGTGACCTAGCCCTCAATTCTCCCAGACCTTCTCGCACAATGATGCTGAATATTCCAAACCTTCTGACCTCCCAGCACACGTATATAATCAAGAGACTCACAGTCTGCTGTCCTCCAAGCATCTCCCGCATATTGAAAACGCTCCTCGAAATCTGCGCAACAACAATTCCGCCCATCGTGATAGTGGCAGATCGATCGAGCCAATCGCCCTTGACAAGTAATTCGATAGGCGCTTGATTACTCGCATTGATAAAAGTAGCAATCATCTTCGACGTTCCAACTATTCCAAATTAGTCTCTCCCCCTCCCTCTTCGCATTCAAACTTACTAGAAAACTTCCCCTTGACCTCGAACAGAACATTTCCATCGGGCGCCTCGGCATAAAAGGTTTTATGTATAGCAATCAACTTCTTCCTCAAATCAAATAGTTTTTGTCCACTGGCGGTTGCGAACTCCTTGCGATCTGAGAGGGAGAAGGTTGTGCCTCTGCATTGGACAACCTCGGCGCCTGATTCATCTGTGATGTGAAAGGTGTCGCCGCTAAGAGACCAGACCTTCTCTTTCATCGCTAGGGTTGTTTGTTTACCTACGCAGTAGGTGGGGTTCACGCCTAATGGCGGATTGACAGGTGCGAGGTGGATTTGTGTCATTTTGTGCGTTGTTTTTGAATTGATTTGGTTTGGTTTGGAGGGTAGCTGAGGTGCTGAGGTGCTGAGGTGTCTCGTGAAGCTGGGAGGCTGGGGTCTGGTGGAAGTCGGATTTAGGGGTTTAGATGGGGGGGGAGGGGAGGGGTAATCGATAAGGATCACAGGAGGGTCCTGTGGTGCCTTCTAAAGAAAGATATTTGTTGGACTTGTACAGAAATGGAGGATGTGAATCAGACGTAGTTTGTGTAGATTTGTGAATCGCAGATGTTCAAGAAGCCGAACAAAGCAGTATGATTGTACCAACTCTCAGGTCTTTATATATCATGTTAGTCTCAGGTATTTATATATCAACACCACAAGCTCCAGCCGCGCATGGCACAGCCCGAAACTGCCAATCGCTGCTGGGAACAAACCTTACCAAGGATGAAGCTATTGCTGCGCCTTGGGACCCGCATTCGAGCTGAATTGATGGTTGTTGAATTTAGGAATTGCTTTACTTTTCTTTACGTGAACAGCGGTAGTACGGAGTCGTCATATTACTCTGGATACTTTAGCAGTGCTGGATTTGAGTTTATCGATTGTAAATCCATCTACTAACGGATACCCCAACGGAAGCAAACATTCCTCCATGTGGCTCAGCAAACACTACCTACTTGTAACTTACTTCGTAACTTCTAATTCTCCGAGAATTATAGAGCATAGCCGGGTACACGTAGATCTTTCAGGTTTCTGACCAGGATTCAGTCCACGTTGTCACTCCAAGTTTCAGCAATATCATGCCACCACCAAAACCAGGATTTTGGAGCCGATTTTTGACTTTCTTCATCTATTTCTATATGCTCCGGAGAGCCCGACGATTAGAGAAGAGTGTTTTTCAAGAGTCTTCTGGTTCTTTACTTGGACGGACAGTAGACCAGATAGTTCCTGGCATCTTTCTGGGGCCGTTTTCCAGAGGCGGTCGAGGCCTTTCAGGTTGTGCTCGAGAGTGAAGTTCAAGCCCTCCAATCTCTTCACGCAACCCCGTCTTTCTAGGCACGTTTGGTGATGCAGAAGAAGTACTGTGATCGATCACCTTACTCACTACGAGTACAACCCTCAGCTACCAATGCCTCACATTTCATGTAGCTAATCTAAATAACGAGACAATAGGTAGCAACAGCAACTCTCTCTAAAAAGCAAATGGGTATCTCCTCAATCTTTACGCCTTCCAATACAATCCCAGCAAGCAATCCCAGCAAGCAAACACTCACCTTTATGTTCCCCCCTCGGTTTTGTCCATGTCCGTTTCCATATAATGCACCAATCAATCCTTCAACCCAACACCAAACTCCTCATACAACTCCCCAATTCTCACACCTCGGTTCTCAGCAATCATCCCGATCAACCCCTGTCCCACATCTCGAATATCATTATACTGGTGAAGGAGATGAATATGTGTTTTGACCGTTTCGGCGGCTGGGTTCCTGTTTAGGGGACTATGTTAGCTTTCGTCTCCTTATCTAGTTCATGGCGTATATAAGAGAACGAGAGGGCAAAGGAAAGAGGGAAAAGGCAAGGGGACGTACTTCAATTCCTTCCTCACAGCTTCAAGCTTCTCTTTGACACGAGAGATCTCCAATTCGAGATTCGAGTTGCGAGATTGTATCGAGGCCTGCTTCGGCATTAGTAAGTGCGAATGAATTAGAGGGAAGGCAAAACAAACCACTTTCATAGCTCTCAACTCATCCATCAAGATATCGTCTTTATTCTTGACTGGTGATTGCTCCTCTTCCTCCGTAGCTTTCGTGGGACTTGCATCCTCGACTCTCGGCTTCTTCAGCGGTGGCGAAGATGGGATATTCGTTTTCGAGGGTGAAGAAAGTTCTTCAGCTGCAAGAGAGGTTCTCTTTTTGCTGGCTTTGCGCTTGGCCTTGGGAGAGGGAGGTGCGATAGGCGGGATATCGACCACTGTACTGGGTTGTTGAATGCTACTGCTTGAAGACGAGGAAGGTGGAGGGTCAGTGAGTCGCGAATCGGAACTTGCTGGTATGACGATTACCTTGCAAGTGGTGATATTTTCTTTTGGCTCTTGGTTGGGACGTGCTTTTACTGACTCGGAGCTTTGAACTTGGAGTTTCGTGGTTCCTGGCTCGAAGATTCTGTCTCCCGTAGGTGGAATATTGGATTCTTCAGCTTGCAAAGATAGAGGCGGGAGAATGAGCTTTTCAGATTTGGGAGTACCTAACTCCTCTTCGGCATTTTTGGGATCCAAGGGAGCTGCTTTTTCTGGCAACAGAAGACTAGAAGGTTGTACTGAAGACTCATCGAGGCTTTCGGTGGACAATGTGTTAATTGTGGCTTCCGTCGCAAGGGCCGGCACTGGAGCCTTCTCGTCGACGATCTCGCCAGTTGACCTGGTTTTCCCAACAGCTTCATTGTTTTCCAAGCCTGGTTCTGGACTTTGGTTCATTGTTTCGCTAGGTTGTATTTTGGTTCCCACAGCAGGTTTAATGGCAATAGATCCAGCACACTGAGCCGTGAGTTCATTCGAGTCGTTGACTTGATCATTGTAACCATCGTTTTCCAGCTCCTTGATACTAGTCGTAACATCCACAGCGTTGTCCATGGCATCATTAGCGTCGTCCATTTCAACCTGCCCTGAAACTCCATCACCAGTTCCTTTAACTGCCAAGTTTTGCTCATCTGTGATAGACTCTGCATCGTCAAGACTGATATCGCTGTCCGGTATCTCCATCCTCCTAGGTTTGTGCGAAACATCATCTTGTCCCACGTTTGTAGCTGGTAGAGTAGGCTCATCCTCAGGTAAGACGGCTTCCATGTATGCGCAAACTAGCTCTTCCGTTGACATAGCCGGGTCGCCGGTTTTATTGTCCGACATTTCAGCCTCAGCAGCCTTTTCTCCCAAATCAACTCCAGTTCCAGTTCCCATTCTCAGCTCTTCAATAACAGCAACTTCTTGGGGTAGAAGTGGGGCAATGGGAGAAGCGATACCAATCTCTAACAATTCCTGCTCTACCGTACTAGTTTCAAATATCTTGTCTTCTGATTTAGCTCCGTGATTTGGTAGAGCAACGTTCTCCTCCGACAATAGTGTGGCAACAGGGGGAATAATCTCACTGTTCTGCATCTCTTGCCCTGGAGCCGGCCCGGGTTCGTCTTCGTTTGGTGTGGCTTCTAGGTCCGTGGGAGAGAATGATCGTCGAGGCGGAAGCATCATAGCTGGTAAATCAATTTCACGACTTGACGACTCCATATCAGTCGTTCCTAGAGTTTGGTTTATTGATCCAGCTTCCAAATCCTGAGAAATGACGTCGTGTTCTAGTGGGTCTATAACATCGGGACCAAGTTTCTCACTGATTGATGTTTCGATCCCTGCGTGGTCTGCATTCGTGATAGACGTTTCATCCTCTTTGTTATCAGACGAAACCTTAGGATGAACATCTTCGTCATTCAAAGACATGACAATCGGCAGCTCCATAGTAATAGACGGGTCGATAAATCCGAAATCCTCTTCTTCTGAATTTTCGATTGTTGTAGCTTCGGTTGCTTCGCTATGTAGTTCTTCTTTCGAAGTTTCGTTTTCGACAATTGGCGTATGCTCTAGTTCCAGTTTGGGGGCAGATATCCCAACCCCAGTTGAATTGATTTCTTCCTCGGAAGTATGATTATTTAAATCATTTTCCGGGTGCTCACCTGGGGATATGACCAACGTTTGGCACACGATCTCCGATAGTCCATCTTTCGAAGAATCAACAACATCTGTGACTTCCAAAATCTCCTTCGCCGTCTCTGGTGCTTGCTCACTTGAGTCGAAAATAGGCTGGAACGCGGGGTCACTCTCTCCTAGAATTTCAGACTCGGTCTCTTTCGTATGAGTATTCTGAATCGCGAGTTCTTGTCTATCCCCCAGAAGTTCAGACTCGATATCTTTCGTATCAGTAGTTTGTATCGCGGATTGCTGACTCTCCTCCAAAACCCCAGACTCTCCTTCTTTCGCATCGGTATTCTGTATGGCGGCGGGCGCTTGACTTTCCTGCAGAATTTCAGATGCACCCTCATGCGTCTCAGTAGTCAGGAGCATGCCCTCAACCAGATTCCCTCTCTCCTCGTCCAAATAACCAGCCACTCCATCCGTAGAAGCAGCAACCAGTTCCACAAAAGGCGTGTCAGCAACGGTCTCTTCCTCTCCAGATTCCCCATTCATTCTCGGAGTCTCAGGTCCAGGACCGTCCAAGTACTCCTCTTCTTCCTCCCCTTCAATGCCCTCACTATCAGGAATCTCAATGCTCGACCTCTCAGCACTGGAACCCCCTCGAAGGCCAGATTGCAGACTGAGCGGCAATTCCTCTCCGTGACTGTCTTGATTCCCTTCTCTCTCCACTTCGTCATCATTCTCCTCCCCAAAGCCAGGTGCCTTCTCCATATCAGCGCGTTGCTCCCAGTGACTATGAAAACCAGGCAACGTGGATAATGGCGGACTCGAAGAGGGGATTCCCGAGAGCACAAGACCACGTTCCTCTTCCCTTCTAAATTCGTTTGAAGGAGCACCCTCTGGAGTACCGGCAAAACTCACACCCAAAAACACATCACGATAAACACCTGGTGTATTTTCAACCGTTGTCCCACTGAGATAACTCAATTGCTTAGGCGTAGTCGACAACCCAACTTGATCTCCATGCCCGGGTCCAACTTCTGGTGCTGTAAGAAGAGCCTGCTCTTGAGTCTTCCCTTCATGATCCTGGGTCGACTTGGATCCCAATCGTTGCGTTTCTGGCATGGTTGACAGTTGTTCCGTGACCTGGGTGACCTCCAGCTGGCTGGGGAGATCTGATGACGCGTTTGGAGGATCCATGTTTGCTTTTCAAGGCATGAGTTGGCTGTATTTCGAAGAAAGGTAGTTCATCGAAGATATTTTGGGTGTTGGGTGTTCCTGTTTCGTGGAGAAGAGGGTGTCGACGGGAGTTTGGGAGTAGGCTTGAGAGGGAACGTGACCTTGGCGCGCTGTCACGGGACTACCACCGATTTCCGATTCTAGGTTTGTGTTTTCGTGCACAAATCTGGGAGCATCAAGAAGTTCAGGCTTTGAAGTTATAGGCATGATTTGTTTTGAACTTAGAGAATTACGAGGTTTATAGCTCAGCGAGCTGGAAATGTATCAAATATCTTTTGCTATGACTTGGATTAATAGTCACAAAAGCACAGTCACAATAATAATCACCAGATCTCTGGTAACAACCGTTGAGGGGGAACGGAATATCTGATTATACCTAGCCATTATAACCAGCAACCAGAATCTCGGAGAGAGGGTGACGATATATCTCTGATTGGCCCATCCATGCGGAGCCAGAAACGCCTCGAGTTGGAAAAAACAATCCATCTGCCAAGAAAAATGGCCATTTCCCTTTCTCTCGTCTCCTCAATATATCCCATCCCCGAAGCAGAAAGAGTATAATAATCCCGCCCACTCGCTCAATAAAACGACTCGACCATAGTATCCTTCAAGCTCGAATTTATCGCTCCAGGACCTTGACCCTCCCCAAGTCTGAATACACTCTCCACAACACTCAGTTCCGTCGCCGTAGTATCTAATCCCGTAACCGCAAGCCAATCGTTAACCACCATCCCAGCACCAACAACACTGCTACCTCTGTTTACCGATCCGGCCACGAGAGGTACTTGCAGTAAACTGGAAAGCTCGTCTTGGTCTTGAATGCTGGTTTTTGGGTGGACGATACCGCCTTGGTTGGAGAGAGCCATATAGGAACCGACGAGAACGTTGTCAGCGATGGTTTGACGGAAGACTTCGACTCCTAGGACATCGGCGATTATTTCTTCAGTTTCGCGTTCGAGATCTGGGTGGACGAGGGCGACGTGGTCGTTGGAGACAATGACATTGCCTAATGCTGAGAGTCTCTCTTCTATCCTCTGATATGCTGTTAGCATATTCCCTAGGCCATGTTTGAGTAGCTCCCCCGACATACCTGTATCTTGACTTCGTCCGGTAAACTATTTCGCAGATGTTGTAACTCTTGATCTGTTGTGCTCGTAGGAACTAGTAGACCCTTTCGGTTTCTGCGAAACCAATATCAGCACCTGTGTTCCTCTAGCTCTCTGTTTCCTCGAGGAAATACAACATACCCAGCAGTCATCCGTCCAATAATCCTCGTTCCAGCAATCGTCGCATGGATAATTGGAATAACATCTTGCAACTCAGACTCAAAAACACTATACGCAACCTAATCAGCATCCCATCGCATATCCAAAGCCCAGTATATATCCGTCTCGATCGCGTGCGTGGGGAAAGGCGAACCTGTAGAAATTCTCGCTGGCGCCAACAGCAACCAAAGCATAAGAATTCGTCAACGTCGAAAAGACACCAACCCTAAAGTACTACGCATTAGCAAAGTCCCTCTTCCCAAATATGCAATCCCCAGACTCCTCCGACCCAAGCCAGCTCGCGCATCCTCAAAATGCCATCCGGAGGAGGGGCACGAAAATCGCAACGAAGAAAAAAGAGGGGCAAATCGCAATGCCAAATCCTCCCACTTACTCATTGCTATTCTCAAACTGTGCCCGAACCGCCATATTGTAGGCAATTTCCCTCGGGTGTAGTTGTTTCCCCTCTATGTATTAAATCCTTTGCCAAGTGCAAAGGAGAGGTAGGAAGTGTAGATTAGTGTGCGGTGGTGGAAAATGTAGATGGATGTTCTTGCTCCTCTACCTTTCTTATGTGGAAATGGCCAGAGGATTTCAGTGGTTCCAGTAAGCCGGCGCTAAGCAGGGATCTTTGCTCGGCGGGATGAGGTGCGGCGAACTTGCGCAACCTTAGACAGAAGATGGCTCATAATGACTCAATTCCCCAGAGGAACATACTTGGACCCCGGATGAGTCGAGGAGTGACTCTTTTTAATGCACAACAATTTTACGAGGACCCTTTTACAGAGGCCGTGTTGCGGTTGGAACTGAGGTTCCATTGACTCGATACAGGCCGAGAAGTGGTCGATGGCTGTGTAGAAGTACTTGAGCTGCGATGCTACTTTCAGGGGGAGTGGAAATTCTTCCAGTGAGATTGATATGGTTGCTGGTACAAGGTCAGACATTTCAGCCATGTCATCAAGGGCAATTATAAAAAAAGCAATGAACTCTATACTTTCCGCTCCCACCACCTATACAACAAGAATACAAAAGCAAGTATCTACTGTCTATCCTCAGACGTATCCTTTTCCAATCCTCCATCCATCCCTATTATACTGAAAGGAAATCTCAATAAACAACGCCTGATGATGCCGTGGCATCAGGATGCTTTGCGCTAATATGCAACGCCAACAGCTATGTACTAAAGACACTCCACTCCCTCTTTCCATGTTTGGTAACACTGCAGTTACCAGTAACCCGCTAAAGCATGTTAAGCACCAACTGCTTTTCTCTTCTTTTCCCATGCGCTCGCTAACCCACGAGCCGTTCGAGCATGTGTGTGAGGAAAATATATCATGTCAATTTCGTACATGTGTAATGTACTGATAATGTTGTACTATAGAAGAAATTCAAACGACTTTGATGTCAATTTGGATTACTTTGGTCCTTGGTTGGATTTGTTCCACGACGGACCAAACCATTGTCCGGGAGCTGCCATGCTTGGAGGAGGGGGTAGATTGCTTCTGTTTTGAGGAGGTGCAGGTCTCAACTCTCGAAATCCGGGCCCAACTGGTGGTCCACCTGGTATTGGCGACTGTGTCATATGCCCGTTCATCATATCATCATGTCTTTGGGGCCCATTTACGGGATTGAATCCTGAAGGGAACCCGTTGAGTCGTTGGGGCGCATTCATGCCACTCATGTCGTTCATGCCGTTCATACCATGATTGATGCCATTAAGTAGCTGAACTCCATTCATGATATTGAGTCCTGGCGGTCGGTTCATGATGCTAGGTCCTTGAGGACCAGCAGCCCCGTGGAATATCTGAGGGTTTTGCGGTAATGGCGGTGCACGAGGTGATGTATATGGAGAGTGTGAAGGTCCTGGGCCTGAATATGGCACAAATGTACTGTGTGCTGGTGGTGGTCGATGCTGAGGTGGCTGTTGAGGAAGATGCTGAGATGGATGTTGAGATGGATTCGGAGCTGCTGCCCAAGGATTTTGTTGCGGTCGGTATTCTCTGAAGGTTGGCATGTTTCCACGTATTTCTGCAGCATCCGCGAGAGCAACGAGACCCGCGAGTCCTGAAGTCTGATTGACGACAGGAGGAGCAGGCTGGGGTTTCGGAGCAACCGGTTGGTATGGTGTTTGGTATCCTGTATCTCGAACTGGATCGTAGCCCTGAGACCGTTGCGGAGCGGGAGCAGGAGGAGGAGCAGGCGCATGCATACTTGCAACAGGCGATAAGTGATGAATTGGACCTGGCGCCCTTGGAGAAAATTGTTGAGGAAGAGGTTTCGGAGCGGGAGAGTCAGAGACTTTGACCTTTAGCGAATCAACTCTTTCAGATTCCGCTTCGTTGACAGCTGAAAGAAGTTCCTCGTCAATAGTCTTCTCCGGTTCCTCTTCGACTACCTGCTCTGGCGTTGTTGGCCTTGGCGGATCAAGAACTGACAAGTCACTCAGCATCGAGTTCATCTTCACTTTAGCTTCTATTTCCTCCCATTCAGCCGTGGTTCGAAGGATCCATTCACTTCTTGATGTCAAGAAAGCCACCTTGTCTTCATCCAGAAGTTTGCGATTTCTTCTCGTCTCTTCGATGACGACAACAGGGCTCGTAGGGGCGAGAGGCTTTGACCAATCGGTTGGTGGACGAAAGGGAGGATCAACACATTCAAAATAAGTAGGGTTCTCCGAGGTGGGAAGAGGCAGTCCATAGATAGGGTGGACTTTGAAAACCCGAACCATCTCTTCATCCAAGTCCTCCTTTTTGTTGCGAGCTGAGTTGTATCCTCTAGCAACTTGATCAAAATGAACCCTTTTTGGATTTGGATCAGGGTCCATCCCAAGATATTGCTGCTCATTCCGGTTGTTCTTTCTGACGTGATGTTTTCGGATACCTATTTCATCTTGGTCAAAGGTAACTGGGGCATCACCCACAATCCGATTTTGTGGGGCTTCTCCATTACGAGGTGTTGGTTTCTTTGGGACTTTGACGCCATACTGATCTGTTGATTGCTCTTCGCCTTGTGCTTCAGTATTATCAGTCTCGGTGTCCTCCCCAGAGACTTCAGCAGGCGTCGCTGCTGCGGATGGAAAGTCAGGAAGAAGTGCCGGTAGTTCAGGTATATCCGGTGTATCAGTGACCGCGGCTTGAGGCTGATATAAAGCACTGCCCTTGCTGTTCTTTATCCGTCTACTCTTGTCGCCGCTAGCTTTTTGCATTTTGCGCTGCCAGGCATTTTTTTGCTCCAGCGTCATGAACTCCCAAAAATCCGCGGGATGTTGCTCAGGCACATCTTCGTCTTGGAACCTGTCATCTGCCAAGGTCTATACAGGGATTAGTAAACTGATTATGATTATATGATTAATGTAAAGTTGTTCTTACCCAGTTATAAGGAGTCGCTATCGAGTGAACTGTGGTTGGAGGTGGAGGAAGCCTCTTGATCACCTTGTCATCGACCTAACACACATCAGTATCAACAACAGTTGAGCAATACGGAACACTAACAGGGCGATAGAATGGTGTATTTTCCAGTCTTTGGTGTGAAAACCACTGTCTGCAAACATGAATAGCTTTTTGCTTGACCTTGGCTTCAGAAATCTCTGCAACCTCTTCGATTCGAGCCTAGATATGTGTTAGTTATTTTGCAAACCATGAAAAGTAACAAGCACTCTTACCATGAATTGCGTTGCAACATACTCCTGGTTCTGCGCCAATTGGCGCTGCAGATAGGCTTGTCTCAGCCGAAAATCCGAATTCAATTTGTCAATTCGTTTTTGATATGCATCATCCAATGCTTGAGTGGTCTCGGTATACTCTGGGAGAGTCTCATGATAATGAAAGTCTGCTTTAATGGCTTCGAGTGATTTTTCAGCAAGAACAAGTAGAGCAGTTTTTTGGAATGATGCCACTTGCTTGTATTGATGTTTCAGCGCTGCGCGACGATGGTAGAGTGCTTGGATTCGGGCATTGTCAGACTTTTTTACTCGATGGCCACCACGACCTCTCAGCGCTTTTGGAGCAACTGGAGATTCGGCGACTGGAGTGCCTCGAGAACCAAGTCCAGAACCTCCTCGCCAACCTCTACCTCGTCCACGACCTCCACGACCTCGGCCGCGACCCCTGCCAAAGGCACCTCTGCCACTGGAAGCGTCATTAATGTGATCTTGATTCTGTTCATCTGATGAAGAATCAGTGGGACTATCGACTTTGACGTCTGGGACATCGAAATCATTCATGTCTGGTAATTCTGGTTCAGGAGTTTTTGGTGGTGTTCCAGAGGATGTCTTTTTGGATTTCTTGGCGGGCGGGTCAGGAAATTCAGCCTCCTCATTATCAAGACTTTGAGAGGAGCTCGTCGACGTCTTTTTATCAGACGGAGAACTACCGGGCGAACTCATGTCGGAAACTTTGCGCTTTGATCTAGTGCCGTATATGATGTGATTTGAATCGCTTTTGTCCTGGTGGGCAGAAGCTGAAGATGTCTCGTGCCGATTGCGTCGTACTGGGGCCATGGTAGTGCAAACACACTCACTCCTTGATTTTGACGCTATTGGAGATGAGGGAGAACTTTCACGAGAAGTATGGAGCTCTGTTAGAACGAAGCAGCACAATCTGAGTTGATTGAAGATGTTGTTGTGGTCTTTTTCGGAGGTTGGATGATGTAGGTGTAGGTGTTTGAAAACCGTGTTATACGACGGCAAAGAACAAATCTCCTACGAGATGGGGTGCGATGGGAAAGATGTTGAATGAGAACAATGCTCGAAAAGATATCAAGCTTGACTGTATCATGCGAGTATTGTCACCATTGTCTAAGGCAAGGGCGATTGCGATTGAGGTCGACGATTGAAAAGTCAGGTCAACAATAGTAAGAATCGATTGCAGCCAGCCCAGATTCTCGAGGTATTCGCTTAGACCACCTTGTGGCGCAAGGAAGTTGATTGGCTGAGGTGACCGACTGTCCCGAATCGTAAAGAGGTACAACAGTACTTATTTCTTCGTGCGCGATGCGATTCGTTGGGAATGAGGAACGGAGGAGGGCGTGTAAATCTCTTACAGACCAGGTTTGTATCCAACTCAGAGGTGAATGGGTAATGCAACCCAGAGATGACTGCGCCGACTTTGCGCGACTGATGATTGGTTGAACTCACATTAATTTCAATTTTAATGCGTGATTCACTCTCTGATGGATCGTCGGAATTTAGTACTTGAGATACCGTCGCAAAACCTCGATAAAACCACAACCATAACCAAAAACTCTAGATACTTCGAGGTAGTGATATTTTAATAGCGAGTAGGCTTCTTTAAATTTTCTGTATATATTTGCGATTTTTCTTAAGAGCTAGAGAGGTCTTATAGTCGTAGGCACTAGTTGGTACAGAAATCCGACGATCCATCTCCTTCTCGCACGAACTACTTTATGAAAATACTTCCTACTAAACAACTATCTACTTTGCAATCTAGGAAGAAAAAGCTTTGTTCTTAATCCCTTCTCTTGCTGGCTGTGCGTATAGCTGATACCCCAACCCCAGCCACCTATTTAAAGTAGTGGAAAACTCTTCAATCAAACCTCGGCGATCGCATGTATAAAAGCAAATACTGAAATCTTAAATCTATCCACTGACCCAAACTTCTGGCATCTTTGTTTACAGAGTTGCCCGTGTATTTCCGAACCAAAGCGGCATTAAAGAACTTCCATCGCCGTAGTTAATATTCTCAAGTGTTAGAGCTTTTTTTAAGACAATTACCATAGAACAACAGATGGGTAAGAGAGATACGAAACTACTGGCGCATTTTCTCAATCAAAAAGTAAGCTCAAGTTTGTAATTGTTGCTTAGAAGGTCCTAGAAGCTCTCTTCAACACACTCTCATTTTCTTATGTATCACTCCAAAATGCGCAAAGATACAGTAAGAAGACAGATTAAATAAAATAATCACGATCAAATAAGAAACAAGGGCGAAATGTCATGTTTATTTGTGTATCAGACAACGCGATGACAAGATATCCAGGCTGAGATGTCTTATTTAACAGCCGGTATCCACATCCTGTCCACACACCATCCATCCATCCTTTCCCTTATGGGAATAAGTAACTGCATGAGATCCGATCCACCATGTGAATTGGGTAGTTAAACACGGAGAACACCTTGCATATAGTCATCTTCCACATTAACGCATGGATAACTGCACCATGCCAAACCTGTGGGATCCTTCGTCGCTACGTGGGAATCATTGACGAGTGAGAAGAGAAAAGCTAGATTCGGGAGGAAATCATTCCTCATCATCTGGTTGGTCAAAGAGAAAGTTGGCGGCGAGTTCCTCGTTCTTGTCGCATGCGAAATATGCTTGAATGGCCTGATCACGAGGGAAACCGAGGAGAATCAACTGGAAATCAATTAGCAAAAGTACGTAAACAGAGAGAGAAGGGCACATACACGTTCAATAGCTGCTCGCTCTTCCTCGGTAACACTGATGGCCTGGGCTCCGGGAGGAAGGGGTGCATCGTTATCACCACCTTCACTCAAAAGTTGAAGGAACTCCTCCTGGTGGAGACTAATCAACTGAGCGAGTTGAGGATTCCCGGCACTGACCTGTTGAAGAATTGGCTCGAGCATTTGAGGGTTTTGCTGGACAAGTTGTCGTAGTTGTTGGAATTGAGCATTGTTTCTTAAAAAGTCGAGATTTCCCAATCCTCCAGCGGCGGCTTGAGCAGCGGCGGCATCTGCACCAAAAATGTTACCAGCAGCAGCTCCGGCGCCCGCAGCACCACCACGTCCACCAGCTTGGGCAGCCGCCTCGAAGAGATTGACTGGTTCCTCGCCTCCTTGAGCTGGGATTGGAGCAGCCTCGGCTTGTGCGCCTGGTGCGGGAGCGGCAGGTCGTTGTTCTGGTTGGGCACTCTCGGGGATTCCCTATTTATTTATCAGCACTTGATGTATGAAAGGGGAGAGGGCAAAGTTACAGTCAAAAGGTACTCAATAGCACGCTCGGAGTTGTAGAAGGCTGCGCGCATGGCCAAATCGATCTGCGATCGCTCAAAACCCATGCTCTCCATCTCTGCGATCTGAGCAGCTCTCTCAGCACCCATTGCTAAACCTCCACTGGAAGCGCCTCCGGCTGGAGTGGCCTGACTTGGAGCATTTGCGCCAGAGCCAGCAGGTGAAGGTGTCGCGGGAATAGCGCTGCCTGCGGACAAGTTTGGCTGGGCAATGGGAGCGGCTGGAGGGGCGGGAGTTGAAGCAACAGCAGGAGCAGGTGTGGATGGGGCTTTTGCTGGCGTGGAGGCAGAACTAGATGCAGGGACAGCTTTTGGCTGTAAAATGTTAGCTTTCTTGAGCACCCAGCTACCACATGGGATATACCTTTTGTATCATGCAGACGATAAAACCCTTCTCCTCAATCTTGTAGGACTCAACGGTGTTGGCATCTTGGAGAATCTTGCCTGCAATTTATCAGCATCACTTTGCGCCTAGCGCAAGGGCAGTGTGGCAGACGTACCGGAGTAGATCAACTTCTGCAAAGAGGCCTCCCATCCTTTCTCCTTTGAGATCTTTTCCTTCACCTCAGAGATCTAGTATTTCCAGTATTAGCAGGGCTTGGTGACAAGGGCACTCGCTTCCATATTTCGGTTTTTGTTGTTCAGGGACCATATAATCTGGGAGGCAGGCGACAGGGAGGGCGCAGATATGGCGAACTTACAAGCTCCGATGGCTCAGCCTCAATGACAAACTTGTTCTGCTTGAGGTCCTGTATACGACAATAGAGGTTAGCAGAGAAGAAGAAAGGCGGGGAGGGGGAGGGGCAAAAAGTCAAGCCAAAGCTGGTCTGGGAGGCAACCCACCTTGAAAGTCAACTTCATGATGGCGGATGACAGTGTATGCTCCTGAAAAGGAAGACGAGATGGTAGATTTGTATGTACAGATGGAGATGATAGCTGTGACGATTGCGCGGTGGGAGGAAGAGTTGTGGTGGAGGTGGTTTGTTAGGAGATGGATTTCAGCGGTTGGCTTAGTCCCACCAGCTGCTGATGCTATGCTAGGCTAAGGTACCAGGCTGCAGTGAACACGCCGACCTTTTGCAGCCTCCCCTGTACACGTAGCCCCGTCGCAACGTCGCAAAAACCATTCACCACCACATCCTCCTACATCAGGCTGCACCAGCCTGTCTTGCATTGTTTAACTGTATACTGTCATTATTTCTGTAGCAAAGAATTCTTATTGTTAACACTTCAATATATGCACACCTAGGAAGTCCTAGCTGGTGCAGAAATTCAAGCGGGGCGGGGGTTTTTTGGAGGTGTTGTCAAGTGCTGGGTGTCAGCCTTGTCATCGGAGAATTAGAATCCTTCTTCCCTAGCACACCTAGCTACAGTACCTCTACCTAGCTACAGAGCTATCTGAAGCTTGCCTCCTCCCAAGCTTCGCTGGTAGATTCGATTACACGCATACATCATTCTGCTACTAGTACTCCGACAAATACATCAGCGCAATTCTCGCTCTGGGCTCTTTTGCTGCCAGCGCAGGAATTGAAGCAGGCACCAGGCTCAGGCTTACAACCCGTCATCTTTTCACTCTGTTTCTAATACGTTTTATTTTAGTGACTAAGGTATATATATCTGACGCGTTTGAACTCTACGCTAACAACAGTGGTATCTGGTACACATTCATCAAGACAAGATAGGAAATTCGTTTCCGGCGTCGAGCCATCGGTGCCCTTCCAGAGGCCCCGTCTACCATCACTCTCCTACTTTTTGCAGGGACTTCTTCCTGAAGTTATACCCAGAGAGGCTATTTCGTGGTGCTGCGTTCAATATAAATTCAGGTAAGGGCGGTGTTACGCTCCTCTCCCCAATTTGCAGCCGTTCTATCTCTTCTTTCTCCATCTTCTTCCGAATGCTATCCAAGCTTTCGCTGTGTGTCAATCCGATTGGACTCGAAGGGAGACTCCCGCTTCGCATTCGATGAATCGATCTTATGCTCTGTCGGTCCGAGATCAGTTGTCCCGCGTTGGGCGCCGCTGTCACAATTGTGCCAGGTGTGGCTTCCGGTGCGGGAGTGGGCGAATCGGTTCGGAATAGAGGATGGATATGAGCTTCGTTGGTGCTCTCTGTTGGACTAGTATTCCGTGAGCCTCTGAAGCGCTCTCTGTCGCTCGGACTTTGTGCGGGACTGTAGCTGCGGCTTCGTGTTCTCGTCTTTGGCGGCTCAAGGTCGAGGGGAAATCCGGGGCTAGGACTTCGCGAAGTGGTTGGACTCGCTGGAATAGTTTCCAGGAATCTTTGAGGGGTTGGCGAGACTGATTCGACAGCATGTCTTGAGTGTGCGTCAACGGCGGATGTGTCCCAAGAGTCGAATCCATCGTCCATATTGCTATGCGAGGAGTTGATGGACGTTGGTCGGTGAGGGGACTTGTGTCCACCTTGGATAAGGCGGGTCTTGGAGGTAATGGGGCGTACGACTTGCGACAACGAAGACCTGATCGAATACATGGCGTCTGATCCAGCGCGGGATCTGCCGCTAGAAGAGGGAGGAGTTCTAGAGTCCAACGAAGACTCCTCTCGATGGTCGATATTTCGATCTGCTGCGTCTTGCGCTGGCATCTTATTCGACTCCTCCATCTGTGGGAACATCTCCCGTTCCGGTTCGGAACGATATGGATGGCTCTCTTCTTGGAAATTCTTCTTCTTCTGAATGACGAGCATACATATCAGAAATAGTGCTTGCGACAACAGGTAAACCGCCCACACGATGAAACCCCCCGTCACTAGTCTAGCGGAGACAATGAGAGACTCCTGAGGAATATTCGGAAACTGGTTTATCGTCATCCCCAGCAGTATTGACGACGAAACAGCAGCCAGCACTCCAAACGCCCCAGCAATTCCAGCCAGGAGGTAAGTAGACCTTCGTCCACGTCCAAAGTCCTGGATATGAGCACCGTTGCGATACCGAAACTGCCTTCCAAGCATTATCATAAGTAGCGAAACATCAACGCCAACCAGCGATGATGAGACAATAGCCGCAAGTCTCGAATTAAGGAGGGGTGGAGACTGCGGAAGTGCAGTAGCGAATATTATGTCGAAGGTCAACATCGCGACGCCGCTCGACACAGACAGTGCACCAAGCACCAACGACAGTGCCTGAGATGCCCCCATCTTGTCAGGATTGAAGAATTTCAAATTGTCAGTAGATGGATGAGAATCGTCCAGGACAGGCTCGATGCGGGGTATGCCTCTTCTAGAAGGTGATGTTGAACTAGGTTTCAAACGAATGACGGAAGCAAATAGTGTCTTCAACTAAACACCGAAGGGACTTTGGCAGGTCTGATAGCTGTCTTTCAAAGACTGAGTGTCGATGACCACCCGAGGCTCGTCCAAGTATTTCGGGTTTCACTTCTGGTCCCAATGGTAAATTCTTGAAAGGTTGTGTCTCGTATCAAGCGTCCTACGCAGTCACACAGCTTCTCTCCTCTTTTCTTTTCCGAAAACGAGTTTTCTGTGCGCAGAATGGGTCCGAGAAAGCAATTTAGCGGGTTGGTCGCAGATTTTTGTGTAATGATGAGACGCGGTCGTCGCTTGATTCCGTTGGCATGGATTTCTACCGGCTCGGTGCAGTAAACGTCAAGAAGAACGCGCGTGTTTGACGAGGTATGACGGGAAAATGCTTCACCACTGTCGAATAATATTTTTGCTTTCGGAATCGGAATTATGGGATGAATGGACAGAGTTTCCAGTTCGTCGGAATGGTAGGATTCCTGACCCGGCGGGGTCTTTTTGGGTGGTGCGGCAGCCGCAAAGTGGGCTGGTTTGTTTATATCAAACCCCCACCACAGTCAAGCAATGAATACCCCGGAGTTTCCTCGCCCGCAAACAAGCAGCACTCGGCCTGGATCGACGAGAGTTGACGATGCGAGAAAAATGAACAGCACAACCCTTTCAAACGACGAGCAATGAGGTGGGAGGAGATGGGCAATGTTGTATAGGTTTTGTTTTCTTTCTTCCAGCTCCACGCGTCGATGTCGCGTGGTGGGAATTCTTTTTACTGGCTCCTTGCCCTGTACCGCTTCGCCGTCGCTGTTGGTCGTAGACGCGGGGTCTGATACTTCCTTGGAAAGAAGGGTATATCTGCACGACTAAGGTTGGACACCGCAGTAAGCCAGTCCAGAGGGCCAATTGAGAAGCCAACAAGGTCGGAGGCGTCGGTATGTGTTTTTTGGAATGCTGGTCCGGAAATGAGGAATTCGAAGTCGATTCCAATTCGCATCTATTCCGCTAGAGAGGTAGATGCAGGTATTTCGAGCTGTGGACCTGAAGTTGCTGAGGGACTCAGTGAAGAGCGAACAGTACTTCGTAAGTACAGTTAGTTGTAGAAAACAGTGGGCGAGCGATGCGAAAGTTCGACTTCTCCCAACGCGGAAAATGCCTCACTCTTATGGAAGGGCTCTTTTCCAAGTAAACAGTCCGTGGTTTTGTTATGATGGGGCATTGTATGGGTTTCTCCTCCATGCATCCTTGTTCTCATCCGTTCTTCCAGACTTTCCAGCCTCCCTCCCTGCAGCAGAGAGGGCCTTGGAGTTGCGCTTCTGCACTCTTCTATAAGTAAGTGGGCTAACACCGCACTGATCCCGAAGGTACCGGGCGTACCGTTTCTGAAGAAAGACATCATCGACCAGCGCACTCAGTGGTGGTTGGCTGAGACGGAAAAGTCCACCAAAGTTTCCCCCGCTGATCCAAAAGTCTTTGAAATTCTGGCCTTGTGAGCACCCTGTAAAATGGTAGGACAGCCTTGGTGTCGGAAATTTTGGCCCCTGTTGGAGGCGAGGCCTGCTACTTACTAGTAGAGCCCTGTTGAGTCTTGACTCTTGAGATGAGTTGAGGTCTAAACTCACCATGTTCTACGGGGATCAAGCCTTGGTCGATCGAATTTAATCCCAGCATCTCATCCAACTTATGCGATTGGACTTTCAGCGTGAACAAGGCTCAAGCTGACAAAGTACTGTCAAGCCCCATACGGCATGCTTAACATTTGCAGATGGTGGTGCATTGGTGGGATGCTAATGCCGGGAGCGTTGTTAGTCCAGGTACAACCAACGGTTGTCGTGAGGGGAACCTCAAAATAGACGGCATGTTCCTCGTCCTCAACAATTCGAAACTCGGCACTCGAGAGATTGTACAATCGTGCCCAACGGCCAGCGGAGAGCGAAGAGGAGATCCGATCACCAACCTGGAAAACTCAGATCCGGCAAGCCCTGGAAAGAGTTCCGCTCCCTAGACTCGGCAGCGATAAAGTGGAGAGACTAAGTCGAGCTTCATTTCCCTCTGCAACAGGGAAGAATCGAGAGGTGCCGATTTCCAATTACTGGATGGAAGAACCAGGCAGATAAAAGCTGACTATTTTCACCCTCATTTCAATATTCGCTAAGGCAAGGGAGCTTTTGAGATAATGCACTTCCCATCATCACATTTATCAGATCTCTCACAATTTGGATTGGGCTTCGGCTTCGAAAACCAATATTCCCATAAGGTTGTCGATACCGCAGATCAAAACAGAATAATGGAAGACGGAAAGTGATCTTATTTTGCAATTTTTATTTAGCTAATATTGAGACTTGACGCCACTTGGGTCAAATAATACAGAATACAGAAGACTTTCCCGACTCTCCAGACTTATCAATAACTCCCCGATAGCTGATGATGCAAACCCCTGCAAGCATAGAACAGATACCCAGACCTGGCAAACGTCGTCCCAACCTCACGAACAGACCTTCTGAAATAAACCATCTTCGGGCAATACTATCCAATAGGATTCCCACGATACATCATAGCAAAAGTCAATTGGAAAGGAAGCAAGCGGCACTTCGAAGAACAGACTCATCGGGGATAGGGAAGGAGATCTTGAAACGAAGCTATTCAGCGCCGCCGTCAAAGAGACGTTGAACCACCAGGGGGTATCAGGATTCGTGGGAAACCCTCGAACTTTTACACCTAAATAGGGCCTTTTCTCTGTCGCTTTGTTCCACAACACAACTCGAAAAAACAAATCCAAGCTACAAAGCTAATAGTAACTATACAGACTCTGTTATGATTTCAATTTTCATTTTGAAAAACGATGTTGTTGAGGTTAGTACTATTAGATTTGGTGGTAATCTGGATTCCCACGAATCCTTACACCCCCTGGTGAACCATACGCGGCCCGGACCAGCCCTTTTTGGATCTGCTGTGAACAGGTCTTTGCTCAAGTTAGTTGCATGCTAAAAGGATTTTGAAACAAACTTCCAAATCAGAACAAAAAAAAGGAACGGAAAGGGCATGGGTCTTTACTTGCTTTTTTTCGATATCCTCTTCAAATCCTTCGCAACATACGCCAGAGATGAAGAAGCAGAAGATTACCTAAAGGGGGTCCCTACCTCGTTATGGATTTCACCGCAGCTCTAGGAATGCTTTTTATACATCTCGTGATAGTGTCACCTGATCGCTCTGCTTCTTCTCCAGCTCGTACTCTGTACAATCTCGTACCTTACTTCGATTTTGCTGTTGCACATCTATGTCATTCTACATGCGATTCTCTCTCGATCGTCATTGATATTTCGCGGAACTGGGAATCTCTCCCGAAGAATGTAACCCCAGGTTTCCGGCCAATAGGAGGATTATTTTCACTTTCTAGAATGTTTTTTCTACACAAGAATCAAGCCTCAAAATTGAGGGCTCTCGATCAGGGTACGGCATCGGCCTCACTCGGCGAGTCTACAATCAATTCGGGTTGCTCCCATTTCCCGGGGATTCGGTTCGGCTTGACAGTAAGTTGAACCACAATGCACTCCTACCCCAAGGAGGAGAAGAGTGCCGATTTTTCAGCTGGCTCTGTTAAAGCTTCACATTCCAGCAGAGAAGGGCCTTCTAATCATCACGCGAATGGCCTGTTCTGGTCGAGTTTCGGGGTTCTCGCTGAACTACCACAAGCCTTCTGTCTTGCCTACACCAGGGCTCTGTTGGTTTATTGGCCGGGAGGTGAAAGGAGTGATCGATCGCTATGCGGGCTCCTCTCCGTGACGATGGCGACGATACGATGCACGATGGTGGTTGAAGGTTTTCAATGGTTTGGTCTTGGGGGGTTTTGTATATTATAAGGTGTCGGGTCGCACGAGCAGTACATAAACGGTTGCTACGCACCACAGCATTGACCATCAGTTCATGCGATGCAAATGCAGGTCATGAGTAGCAATTCTTCAGCGAAATGTACCGCAACGCACCTCTCGGTCCCCTCGTTACCTTCGTCATCACCTATTTGTTCACCAACGGCCTCGATATTCTCGTCGTTGACGTCGCCTGGAACACCCATTACACCGGGCTTCCCTACCTCATCGCACTCTATTTATACTTCTCTATCCGATCCACCGGCAGAGTTCAATCCAACGGTGCCTAAAGTTATTGCTGGTTTTCACCACTTCGCAGAGTTACCCCCGGAGTTGAGAAGAAGGATATGGGCTCTAACTCTTCCTCCACCGAGGCGTGTCGAGATTTCTTATATGCCTTTGAGTGAAAGTCATCGCTATCTTCCTTCTACTGAGTGTACAGGATATACTTCTCGCTCATGTATTCCAGTTGCATTGCATGTCACTCAGGAGTCTCGCGGTGTCGCTACCCAGTCTGGGTACGAGTTATCTTTTGGGTTGTTGTATACGGAGCCAAAGGTCTGGTTTAAGCCTGGTTGCGATGTTCTTTATTTTGGATCTGGAGCTGGGGGAACTTCAGAAGCGAAAGCGTTAGATGCTTATAAGCACTTCATCCAAACAGTTACCCTCATCGACCCGAGGTCCTTGGGTAGAGTCAAGCGAATAGCCATTGAAGAAACTCTATTTGGCTCTCTATCAAGCGCGACCTTGGGAGCTCAGGCGTCAAGTTCTGGTCTGTGCGAACTGCAAGAGGATTGGAGGATGCTTCAATTTTGGGAATCAATCAAGTTGAAGTTTACGGGGTTGGAGAATATCACTTTTCTGTCGAAGAGAGAGGATGTTAGGAGGGGTCCACCATTTTCGGGGTTGTTTTTACCTGTTGAGTGGTTGAGGGAAAGTGAGTGGAAGGAGAGGGTTTCGGGGTTCGAGGGCCGGGTTGGTGATGCTGTCACGGTTGTGGGGAGAGGGAGTGTTGGTGGGTGTAAGTGGGTCGTTCCTAGATGGAGGGTTGTGGAGGGGATGGGTGTTGGCTGAACTTTGATGGGGGCGTTGGGTATGGAGTTGGTTGGTTGGTTTATGTTTGAAACGTTGAGGATGGAGTCTACTGTTTTCTTGGGTAGGCTGCGATGGAGTGCTTCTCCCGTCCGCGTTTGGTTTTTCACGAAAAGCTAGTTGAAAGTTTCGGAGTTTGAAGGTATTATGGGTGGCTAGAGTGTGCATTTACGTTTTTGTTTACGTTTACTTCTGCTTTTCCTCGGGTAGGCTTCTGTTGGAATGTTACTGGGCTCGGTAACTTTGTATCACCAGGCAGGGGCGTATGGTCTGGGTTTTGGAAAGTCAGTACTTTGTATGCTGGCTTGAAGGAGTTATAAGATTATTGGATCATTGCATATTCACGGTTATTTCAGACCTTAATATAATAATTTAATTGTTTAATTCTGATGAAAAATACCAAGTTCTAAAAAAAAAAATGGGTTTTGCGACACTGAACGTATGAAGTTCCTCGGGTGATGTGCGCGCATGGGTTTGTTACTACTAATTCATTTTTCGGTGACAGTAATGGTTATAAATGGCCCCTTTGAAGATTATCTCTATTAAACTATCAAACAGAGCCAACTGTGGAACAACCGACTTCTTTTCTTCTTCCTTGCAAGTCATCGGTTATCGAAGCAGCTTTGATTATATGTAACTGATCTTGCAACTGAGGAGAATTATCAATAAGATGTTGTTAGGAAGGTGTTCAACAGAATATTGATTTTTTGAATTTCGTGTTACGGTGTTTGTTTTTAGATAGTGTTCTTATATCTCAAGTTTTGAGGATACAGTATAGATCCAAATCTTGTACTGGAGAGAATTTAGGATATGTAAAAGTCATTCTCACAGTTTGGCCAAAACAATAGAAGCTTCCATGTATTCTTAGGTTTTACTGGAGACTTTCCTAACAGTGAGGTCATACCGTCACAATTATGAATTATGAGGGGGGGGGAAATTTAGGCAATATGTTTGAGGTACTAGACTCGGTCAGTACTTTCCTTGCACAGACCGGTCTTATTACCTTATGATTCTTGCAGACTTTGAAATATTATCCAAGTGTGCTATTGAGTGTTAAGAAATGAGTTCCTATCCCATTGCTCAAGTTTCCGAGATTTTTCCGAGATTCTTTTGCATGACCTAAGTAAAGGTAGCTTTATTTGTTCACGGAGTAGCGATTGAAGCACATACTCTAGAATATGGTATGCTTCGAACTTATTTCTCAGAATCATCCTTCGAAGCTGTGCAGTGAAACAGTACTAAACAAATAGTAGCACCTGAAATGGACCCAAGGTTTCGAGAAATGGTACCGGAAGTAAAACTCGTTGATTGGGTAAGACTTTGGCCTTCGAATTGAGCATGCCCTTCTTTACAATGAAGTCTCCGAGTAACGGAGAGACTGAAGTAAGTTCATAAAATGGAATGGCTTTGGGGATAGAGTTTTTCTTACACCTACACGTACACAAGTACAAATCACACGTCCCGCAAAAGAAGGACCATCACAACCTCGTGCTTCTACAGTCGCAGGAAGGTTGAAACGAGGACGATATAGTGATTGGATTCGAGAAAGATCAATCAAGAATTCATTCAAAAAGAGAAAAAGCTCTACGCGAGTGTTCCTCAGATTCTTCTTCGTCATAGATTTTGTATTCAATATTCACGGATTTAACATGTGACGTGGTATTTTTGAAATTGGATGGTGCATTTGTGGGAAACTAGACTTTACATAATGGTGTAACTATAACCACTAGAACAGTGATGTGTGACTTGTGATCATTGGACTGGTACCAAGAAGCCTGAATAGGCATGTAGAAAGGCTCAAGTACCAAGAAGAAATAGCAAGTTAAAGTGACCAGGTAACAGCTCAACATAAGAATATGAAAACAATTGAAATCTGATGGACTTTGTAGAATGGGACTCCTAACTCTTTACGACAGATTCTTATCTATAATGTAAGCCTATGCTTTACATATGATAGGTATCATTACCAACTCAAACGGGCTTTATTCAACAGGACCGGTGACTACCAGATAGATTTCTTGCGAGTCGGTAAACCCGACTGGCTGGGTTTGTGGAAGCTGTAGATAGCTAGTGTAATGAGGGTACTCGAACTCCCGCCAGTGTTACTACAATATCACCTCGGAATCCCATCAAGCTCACCTGGTCCTTTCCCTCATCTGAATCGGACGAAGAATTCCAAGAATTCCATACTGTTGCAACGCGTTTGGGCGACAGACCTCCACAGCGGAAATGAGCAATCGTAAAAGTATCATTATGTCGACGAATTATGTATTTGTTCGACGATCGGGTATCGTAGTGACTATCGTCCTCGTTTGCCATTTCCTCTTCCCCTCCCACCGCCTCTTCCCCCTCTGCTACTCGAACTCTTCTTCGGGCCTTCGATATCGTGTATGTCCTTCTTGCTCAACTTCAATGTGCCGCCGGAGAATTTACCCACTGCGGGAGCACCAACCCCTCTGTCCCTCTTTCCTTCATTGCGGGTGCTGGCCTTCATTTTTGCCTTTTCGAGAATAATGCCGTTTTCGCGGGCTTCCCTCCTTCTCATGTCTTCCTTCTCGTTTTGTTTGGAAACGATTCCCTTTCTGTGTGCGATTGGCATCCTCTCTTGTTTGAATATTGAACCTTGAGATCCCAAAGCTTGCAACCGTAGATCCGTCGCCTTATGCCTGTTCGTTCCACTGGAAGTCGCGTTTCCGCCGGAATCGAGGAGGTGAGACTCAGAGAGGAGACGTTGGAGGGCAAGATCTTTCTTCAGATTGGCTTCTTCGGAGGCGTCTTCGTCGTCTATCTTCGTACCTGATATGTCGCGGACGAGGGATAGTGTAGGTGTGCTTGTGGGGATCTTGGAACTCTGCAAATATGGTGAGCCAGGAAGTACCTCATGAGTGGAATTTGTCTTACCATAAATGCCTTCAATTCCTCTTTTGACATGGCCGCCATTCGTGTCTGCGCATCCGTATGCTCAACTACCTCGACTCCTCCCTCTTCTGGCTCTGATATCCCACCCCATTCTTCCTCCTCATCTCCTTCATCCTCGGATAGTTCTTCTACCTCTTGCACCGCTTTTTGCACAACGGGTAAGGGTTTGAATTGAGCCTCAAAGTGCCGACGAAATATCTCTTGCGCGTCTAGTTCTGAGGCCTCGGATTCTTCGCTGCTCGATCGTTCTTCCGGTCTCTTTGAATTTGAGGCAGTAGCTGCGCCAATCTGCCTCTTCCTCTTCCCCAAGTTTGTAGACATGTCGTACCTAGATAGTTGTAGGATTGTTCCAGCTTGTGAATGAGGGACCAAAAATATTCCAGAACGAGCAGCGAAGTCGGTCCGAAGTTTGACCGATCACCAAGTTCTTGTTGGCTTTACCCCACTAGCAGTCTAGAGCGCGTCAACCTCACCTTTGAGTTCAATCCAGCAATTTGACCCTCCCAGAAACCAATATCTCGCATACCCCATGACGAAGTTTAGGCCCTGTATAGACCTACATTCTGGTCAGGTCAAGCAAATTGTCGGTGGCACATTGACAACTGCCTCCGCCGATCTCAAAACCAATTATGTTTCCAATCTTCCTGCTAGCCACTTTGCCAAATTATACAGGGACAATGGACTTGAAGGGGCACATGTTATTATGCTAGGACCAGGCAATGAAGAGGCCGCTAGGGAAGCATTGGCTGAGTGGCCGAATGGGTTGCAGGTAGGAGGAGGAATTACAGATGAAAATGCCAAACAATGGATCGCTTGGGGCGCTGAAAAGGTAAGTTGGAGCTATCGTTACTTTTCCTCCTACATGCGCTAATAAGACAAGTAGGTGATTATCACATCCTTCCTCTTTCCATCTGGAAAATTCTCCCAAGAACACCTCATCTCTGTTTTGTCTGCCCTGAGTGGCGACAAGGAGAAGCTAGTTATTGACCTTAGCTGTCGGAGAAAAGACAATACCTGGTTTGTGACGATGAACAAATGGCAGACAATTACAGACATGGAGATCAACGAGAGTCAGTTTCCTTACTTTCCAAGTACGCGAATAAGCACTGACATGTGGCAGCTTCAATAAAGTCCCTGGAACCATATTGCTCTGAATTTCTCATCCACGCTGCTGATAATGAGGGCCTACAAAAAGGAATCGACGAACATCTTGTAGAGAAACTCGCACAGTGGTGCAGTATACCTGTCACTTATGCTGGAGGTGGCCGCAATCTCCAAGACTTGGACTACGTAAAGACCTTGAGCAATGGCCACGTTGACCTTACAATCGGAAGTGCACTTGATGTGTTCGGCGGCTCGGGAGTAACTTTCGAAGAATGTGTCAAGTGGAATGAGAACTCGAAGAATTGAATCAAGAAATGAATATATCGACCAACAAAAAAAGTACCATGGTTTCTCCAATTCAACATATCCGGATCTAGTTGCGGTGTACATGAAGCCTTTTCAATTCGGAATTACCTAAGCTCGAACGCTCAAAGGCCAATATCAATAGAAGTTTTCAAACTGGCATACTTGCCTAAAGGACTCCTTGAATGTTGCATCAGCGTTTACGAAGGATATTACACCGTTGAACTATCAGCATCTCAATGGTGATTGCCATCAATTTCTTCCATTTTTCATACATATGTATGAGACGACAGTCGACTATCTATCGCATCCCTTGAATCAAATCTGGTCAGCCATGCCCATCTGCAAATTCGCATTACAGGCCCACAACACCACGCGCTGCACGAAATAAACACAATCCGAAGAAGAAAGAGGAAGAAAACGCCTTTTTTGATGATTCCGGACCTTCAATGATATTCCATGCCAGTCTCCATATCAGCATACCTCAATATCTCTCTTCCCTTCAGTTTTGCTGTGGTGCCTTTATACCCATCCGCCATTTCGTGCTCAACAAATCCTGCCAGAATTCTGTCAGGTGCATTCAGTTTATCCAAGGACGACAGGATTGTCCGAAAGACCAGTAGAAGCAAATGGCGAGAATTGCGAAGAGCGAAATACTTGAGAAGCAGTCTGTGGTCGTGGAGAATCAAGCCAAGAATCACTTCCGTGACGCCATGATTCGTTTGAAATACATTTTCAACGATTCGACATGTTGGTGTCCCACCGGCCACTCATCCCAAGGAGCCTTGGCAAGGCCTTGGTCATCATCCCCGGTGAGCTCCTCAGCAAGATCCTCAAGATGCCCGAATATATTTTCGAATTGTCTAATGTCTTTCTTTGTTGCTTCTCCAGCTGCTGTAGCATCGATGTTTGTAACTTTATCAAACATGTCCATCAGTTCGTGGAACATTTCGTGTGGAGGAGCTTCGAATGCTTGAGGACTGCGAGCAGCTTCTTCGGCATCTAGGATATCCTCTGGCTGCTTCGATTTTTGCTTCACCTCCTCATCTCTTGCCACTTTGTCATTATCTCGTTTATATTTGATATCCCGGAGTTCATTTTGAAGAGCAATGTTTTCTGCCATTGCGGTTTCGATACCGGCGGACAAGGTATTTTCCATAGCGCCCGAATCCTGTTGTTGGCCGTGGACTTGGATTACCTCCTTGCCCTTGCCCTTGCTTGGCTGTTCATTTCCTCCTCCGTGACCAAGCTCTCCCGAATCGCGCTCACGGACCAAAGCTTCTAATACTTCTTTTTGCTCCTTTAGAGTATTTATCTCCTCTCGGAGTCTTTCATTCTCTGCTGCTTGCTTGCGGGTCGCATCTCGTGCATTGGCCAACAATTCGCGGTCCGAACCAGAGTTTTGTTGTTGTTGTTGTTGTTGTTGAGCACCTGCGGTTGGAATTTCGATGCCCAAGTCATCTCGAAAGTGTGCCAGACTGGCCTGGTACATCCGTTCCATTCTCGGGTCTCCCTTGAACCTATTAGCCATAGTGGCGTCGGGTTGATCTCTTGTTGTGCGTGGTGGAGTTGTTGGTTGCTGGGGCGTCAAGGCTGGCGTCGGAGATGCTATGTTGTGGACCTGACCGTTGGCGCGTTGTTGGGGTCTTGTCGGATTAGCGAGCCAGTTTCTAATTTCGCTTATAAAACGAATATTTTGGCGTCAAGTAAATTCATTTGGAGTAATAGAGAGAAACAAATGAAGTTACACCACTTGAGAGATAAATGAAAAAGAGTATGGTTTCTCGTCGTCTAATGTAGAGTTGGGAAATTATATCATTCTGGCTATTTAGAACGATGGTAAAAAACAAACAAAGTTAGTAAAATATACATTCTAGCTTTTATATCTGCTCTTTAATTGTAGGTATTTGATTTCTCGAGCTATTTAGAATGATTTTAAAGAACAAAGAAAATTACTAGAATAGAAAAAGTTCAGAAATATATTATTATATAGCTTTTTTATTAATTAGTTATTTAAAGTATTTAGTTTCTCTAGCTAATTAGATAGAATTCTCTTAAAAGATTTATTAAGAGCCTATTTAATACGTATATAATTTAGAGAAGTAGAGTAGTACTAGTAGTAATCGTACTAGTGCTAGTAGAGCTTTAAGAATATATATATATATATATAAAAGTTAAAGATATAAAGGTTAAAAGATTATATAATTTACTTCTAGTAGTATATATCTTAATATATCTATTTAAAGAAAGTACGAGTAAAAGTGCGTATTATAAAATATTATTCTATTATATTTAGTAGTAGATATATTAGTAAAGAACTAATATAATTCAGCTAAATAGGTTCTAACGAGAATACTTATCTAAAGAAGAGTTATCTACTTTTAGTAATTTTAATTATTATAACAAAGTATAAAGCTCTTAAACTATTTATAGTATAAGATTTTTATTTAAAGAATATTTACTTAATTTATAATTATTTAGTAAATCTATAATTAAGAAGACTTAGGGCCTGTTTAGTTCGTAGTTTAAACTCTTGATTTATTCGTCGAATCGAGCTAGTATAGGCTACTTTTTATTCAGTCGTAAATCGAATCGATATTACTAAATCGAATTCTTATACTATTTAGTAATTATATAGTGAATTGCTTACTAAAAAGAATTCACTGAAAATATAGATTAGTAAGACTATTAATTATAACTTCTTAAAAAGCATCTACTACCTATGCTATTACGCTAGTAACTATAGTATATCTACGATTAAGAATAGCACGGCGTTACTATACTAAATAAGAGAGGTATACTATAGTATTAGTGTTATTAGTATTATACTAAACGAGAGAGGTTACGTATACTAATGCTATAGCGTTATAAGATACGAATGAATCAAAGGTTCGATTCGTATATACTACTCTAGAGGTGTATTCACGAATCGAGCTTTTTTCTATAGTAGATTCACAAATATAGTGCTAAGGCTTAATTCGAATAATTCGATTCATAAATAGAGGCTTTTTACTAAACGGATTTATAATTTAAAAGTAGATTCACGAATCGAATTAATTCGATTTATAGAGATTCGCGAATCGAGGGCGCGAACTAAACAGGCCCTTAGTTAAGATTAGATTATTAACTTATAGTATATCTAGTAGCTAGAATCTTTAAGACTAATAGCTTATAACTCTAGAAGTTTATTTATAGTACTTCAAGTCTAGTCTCTTCTTTAGTAAAATCTTAAATCCACTCTTTATATTATCTTTTCTATAAGAGCTGACTAGTTCTACCCGCGAGTTACTATAAAAAGAAATTAAATCGGATTATCTTGATTTAACTCTATTCACTATTGAATCGTAAAATCTGTTAGTAAAAAGCGCTGATAATTAATGAATCTTATGCCGAAGCAAGGCTTGGCTCTACCTAGTCAAAGCTTGCTATACAAAAAAAGCCCTACTCATTCAAAAATAACTCTCCAGAGAAGTCTTCACGAATCAAACCTTTATTAGACTCGAACAACTCAAGCCTCATAACACTATGGTATACCGTGCATCACCTAGCAGCGACGCGCGGTCTTGGATCGTAGATGTAGTGTGGTTGCTAGCGTAAACCTAATGCTTCCGCAACTTTGTATTATAAGAATAATTTTCTGAAAATACCTTGGAACACGTCGAAACCTCGAGGAGATGATTGTGTAGCAGAATTTCTGCGGGAGCATCCAAAGCGATCGGAGGACAATATCGGCTTGCTTTCGAACCTTCGTTTCCTTTGGCGGCATTGTATTATGGAATGGAGGATGCCATGGCTTCAACATATGCGAGCGAATTACAATATACGATACACTCAAAAAAAACCAAACATCGATTTGGATGGAATTAGATTCAGTACGCTCTCGGGTAAATTGGTACGTGCTCGGTACTATTCGGCACTTTTTACGAGTCAAATCAAGTGTCGAAACCGGTTGCCAATGTTTAGCAGTATAGTGAGTTGCGATTTAAGCTTGAATTTGCCTACTTTCTTTATAATCTAAGCTTTTTAAGAAAATTCCTTGATTTCCCTCCTTTTTAGGCACTTATTTACCTATTAATTAATAATAACATATAATATACTATTTATAAGTATAGGAAAGAAGAGGCTTATAGCTCCTCTTATACTCTATATACTTTATAGAATAAAAATAGACAATTTTATATATATTTTAATTTTTTTAAGGTCTTAGCATAGCCTGTTATTAACCTTATAGAAGTAGTGAAATTTAGACCTCTAGAGGTGAAAGGTTCGTGTATATCTCTTCCTATCTACTAGTTAGTATGTCTGTTTTATAACTGGTTTCACGGTACTAGGTTATAAACTTGAAATATGTGCACTAATATATATACTAACTTATACGAGGTCACTGTTCGAGGTATCTCGTCAGATGTCTATATATTTTTTGCGAGCCAAACAGGCTCTTAATAAAAAAAAGCTTGGATTATAAAAAAAGTGGGTAAATTTAAGCTTAACTCGCAACTCACTGTAATACCTTGAGATCAAAATTCGAAGTCAGTATTTCTTATACACTTTCTTATAACTGTTAGCCTAGGATAAATACCAGGTGTTTCTAGGTTATTTGTGAACGTTACTTGTAAGTTATCTTGAATTCACTTCTTATTACACATCTTCTCTCTGACAGTTAGTAGTAATGTTTTGAGAGCTGAATTTGAGGTCAGTCTCACACTGGTACTTCTTCTCAGGCATCAGCCTGGAATACACGCCGGGAATTATCTGCGTTCTACTCCGTATGTCCTTTTGACTTTATGAGCAAATGACAGACTCAACCACACCCCCACGGACGAACCGGCCTCCATTGCACATATCCGAGTCTTAACATCTTCATTGGGCCCCTTGAAAAACTCCCCAACAGACAAACACCCTCTTGATACACGCTATGGAAGAGCCCCATACACTGTAGCCATTCTTATATCCCCGCAACCCCATTCTGGACCTCTATCAATACCAAGACTGGGATGGGGCGCATGGCTTGCAAACCAAAGGTGAATTTAAGAGTAATGGCAAAAAAAAAGAGCAGGAAGATAAGGCGAAGAAACTGACTTCTTCAACGTAACGTTCTGGGCCTCATCCAAGAGCAAGATCAAGACTATGGAACGAGAACATATCAACCGACTTCGATATATACGAAGAAACAGACTTTTCCAAAGCACAATTCTTCGGTCTCGGTAGACAGCGACTTCTCTTTATTCCATCGGTTCGAGAAGTTGGCCCGGGAATTCAACCTCGAGAAGAAGCAAAGGAGCAAACAAAAGAATCATTTCTACTCGTACCTCTTGAGGCATATTGCTGCGAAACTCTCAACCCAAAGCCACTTCGCACGTAATTGCCACAGACTTCCCTTCCTCAATGACGAGCCACAACATATACACCTTTTCCAAGCTACGAATAAGACAAGGAAACATGCGAGAAGGAAAGAATATACCCCTTAGATCCTGGTGGTGATAATAGAAGTGAAGGAGTGATAGAAGTTATGATTCGGAGGAGCGTTGATATGAGACTTTGTTTGCTGGAAATTCGCTATCATTTTGCTTACTTTCCCGGCACAGGTTGTGCTGTTTCTCAAGCAACGAGTTACGAAGCATAACCTGGAGTATTCTTACTAGTTTGACGATCGCGTTTGCTGCAACTCACCGAGATTATGACATGTGACCATGTGACTCCCGAGAAAGGTGAATAAAACATACCAGCTTGTAACAACTTATTGATAGAAAATCACTCAAGTTGCGAGGTTGCATTCATGTCGTTGGATCAAAAACCATTCCGGAGTAGCAGATTTCGCCGGTAGCGATGTATTTGATCAACCCACTTCTCATCCCAAGTTTTGTGTTTGGATACTGGCACCGGTTTTACCAGCCCTGCCTCAGACGCTGCCTAGATCTTTGATATCTTGTCTGCTATGGGCAAGATTCCATTTGGTCACTGTCCCACAACCCATTGTCGGACATGCTACCTAGCTCTACCTTATATCTGAACACATTTCTTGCATCCATGCCCACCTAAACCCTTTTCAAAAAGAGAGCTCTGAAGCACATATCGTACTCCACCTCTGGGAGTGGCAATTTGGCCATACAGATGTTGATAGACAGATGGGATCACACTAGGAGATGATCGGAACTCCAGTGCTTTAACGCTGCGGAATTTTCGCTGCCATGCTGATCGTCGAGGTACACCTGGTGAACTGCCTCGATATCTTAGCGGCTGCGCGTCACTATTCTCCAGCTCACGATGATGGTATTTTGGAAAGCTGAAAACTTGCTTAATGATACAGGACTTATGGAGCTCTTCCTAAATTCCAATATTCCTATCGAACTCGATGAAGACGCGCAAGACTCGAGAGATACAAGATACAATGAAATCGAGATTCGGCGGGGTTCGGAGCTCTTTCTAAAATCAATGCACTATGGTTTGATGGACCTTCATATGCCAGCTCGGCTTTGGCTTCCAAGAATGCGGTGGTGAGGGTGCTCCAGCTCCCGTCAACCACTGAAAGGCCACCACCATCCACTCGGCTGATCCTCGCTCCACCCCCTCCCCACCTGCCCCACCAGACCGCACATATTCTTCATAAATACAAATAAGCATTTCGTTATCATAAACTTGTACGCAACCTCCTTAATAAAAACGGGTTGGTTGGGCGGTACAAGCGCATGTCGCACCAGCAGCGTGAAGCTTGGGCTTATCCTACAAAAATCCTTGAGTGTAATAAGGGTTTTCTATAGACTCCCCTTGGGGAGTCTTGAGTTTTGCCTTTTTTCTGGACAGTTTGTAACTTTTTTGGGGGGTGGTTGGTTTAGTGTTGACGCGCTCGCTTCGCGTGAAGGATGGGGTCGGTCTTGAAAGACTGCATTCCCCCGGAGGATTTTTGCATAGGTAAGATAAGTCCGATTTGACCTCACCGTACACGTCAAGCCAGATATACATCAGATTGCTAAATTTTGGTTTGCTCGTGTTTACGTTGCAAGTTGGGGTGGTGAGGTTAAGCGAGGGGTGAAGCTTGTCGCTTGTGAGTTGCCAAGACTTTGTTGCGAAAACTTCACTTCGGAACTTGGAAGCAACAGCGCGTGATGACAACTTGGGCACCCATCGTGGTCAATTCCAAGATCTCCCCAAGCTCATCCAATACATCTTTACCAACACTTTTGCTCTCAACATAAAAGCCACGGCATAGTCAAGGTGGTGTACTCCGTAAAGCTCTTGCGCCCAAAGGTAGGGAGTGAGGTATCAAGATCCGTGTCTATGATAGGCGACTAGGGAGGGTGACGGGACCCGAGGACCTTCCGCTTCCGCAAGTTGTCTATATTTGTGATTTTATGTTTTTGGGCGAGGGGGGGTAGGGGAGTTGGAGGTTGTAGTGGAGACTTAGAATATATATTGAACTTGATGGCATTATTAGACACTGACCTGCAAAGGCTAAACTATCTTCCCCATGTATATCCCCACCCCGAAAGAGGGCGCGCCCCGAAACAATAGAATTAATGTACATCCACCCTCCCAAACGCTGGCAAAAGCACAAAAGTAGCTAATTACAATTCTGACAAAAGAACCGATATCATTGACAGCGGAAGCAATATCAGCTGAAGAGATCTGCAAGCATCTTCGTTATTTAAGTTAGCTCATAGAGAGAGAGCGAGGTTGCCAATACCATCCAAGGCAAGACTAGAATGAAAATCTATTCCCAGAATCACCCGTCAGCATTCATGACTCTTACGCAGTGTAAATATTCTCCTACCCAGTATCCAGATCGTAAGCCCGACTTCAATCAAGGGGGAGATGTCCTTTTGGAAATCTCCTTTTGCTCCCAATTGCTAAGAAACCACCATTTTTTCTGACAATCCTTCAGCGCCTAGCACTTTGGCAACTACTTCCTTCACGACGGAATAAGAAGCTAACCTTTTTCTTGACCGTAGGATGGAAAGTAGGTTTCTTCTCTTCTGCTTTCGTGTCCATGGGCATGGAATGTGGGTTTGGCGATTTGTCAGAGCCTCGAATGAACTGCTCAAGATCCAAAATTCGGCTATCCCTTGAGACATTCTCCTTCTTCAAGTCATCGATGACTCGTTTCTGGTCCTTGACTTGGTCCTCGGTCGTGCGAAGTTTCTCTTCCAACTCTCGCATTCGTTTGGCAGATAGTTCTTGGGTTGTGCGACAGTTTTGGAGCTCCATTTCCATTGCGTAGGCGTGTGACTCGGCGATTTGAAGAGCTTCTCGATGTTGTCCTGGTTGCTGTTCGATGTCTGCGATGAGCTTGAAGATGTCGGTCACTACAGGGGAGGCTGGTTCTTCTCCCCATAATGGAGCCCCACTCCCTCCGTTCTTGGTCGAGGGGGTGGTGGATGGCTTGTCCCTGACCACTGTCCAGGAATCGCTTTTTTGTGTGCTGCATTCCTGCGAACTGTTAGCTTGAGTCGCGAAAACTGAGAGGTGGCGCAAAAAGAATATGATCGCGACCTCGTCTGATTTACTCTCAAGAAAGGGCTTGGAGCTCACCCCAATAGACTCGGAGAAGCTGGTAGTCGGTGTACTGTTTGGGGTGGAGATGCCGCTATTACCAATAGAGGAGGTGGCTCCTGACTTGTCGCTGTTCTGTTGGGCGCGTTGAGCGTCAAGGTCTTTCCATCTCTCCAGAATCTTTGAGTTATCCATTCTGTGATTTGGTAACAACCAGAGCAAAAGAAAGCAGCTGAACCTGATGGTGTAATTGCGCTGAGAAAACTTGTACCTTCGCGAGGCTGAAAATATTTGGTGGTGACCCAGGCGAAGGTGAATTTGGTTAAATTTCCCTCGTGTCACTTTGCGAAAATCACCATGTGAAAGACTCGGACTCATTGCTGGTGAAACTGCGTATCCACTGCCGAAAGAGGCATTGTGAAGTTACCCAATAATTACGTTGGATATCAGAGATATCTAGTGTGGACCTAGCCGTGAAATAGCCTTTGGTAGTTATTTGTCGGATTGCCAAGAAAGCGAGGAGGAATCAACTACCCTACACCCCCATGTTTCATTTTTGCTGGAACTACCTGTTGAGCTAATGGAATTGAAGAGAGTGGAAATATAGCGCTGGATCGACAGCCAAGATCGTGTTCTCTCACGACCCAAAGGGGCGCGAGGCTACGCTCTTGCGAACCTCCCATCCACCAAGCTCCGGCTTTCCCACACTGCCCGCCGTTTGATCCTCATCTTCGGTTCCACGAATCGAAGCCGACATCACTGCTGCGACCACAGTACTCACCCGCGGGCTTCTCGATGAGAACGACAGGTTAAAGAAGGAAGTCGCCAATTTGGAAAATCAGCAGAATAACAACCGTCACGTTCAAGAGCAACTTTAGTTGGACAGAATGAATCTTATTAGAGAAGTTTGCCAGCTCAATCAAGAATTGGCACGGGCGAAGGGGGATACGGCAGATGAAAACAAACGGATTCCCACTGCGTTCGGAGAAGTGGCGCGTCGCTATCTCCAGAAAAGGAGGTTGAGGAAGTTCGAAGAGGAAGTCAAACGAAAGTACTGGTTCAAAAGGGAGCGGATGAGAGAGATTTGCTGGAGTCGGAGAAAAACGACCTTATGAAGTAATTCGAGGCTTCGACGAAGCAATCCGATACTTTGGTGAAACATTTAGAGGCTCTGGTGCAATCTGCCAAATAGGTACTGGAGGAGAGAGATCAGCTCAAGTCGGAGAAAATGATCTGGCGGAACAACTACAGAGCTTGGAGGTCAAGCTGCGGATTTCATCCAGGAGAATCGATGAAACATTGGTTCAGAACGGCGAAAGAAAGAAAGTTTAGAGACTCGGCACTGCTGCAAAGCATGGTGGTGAAGGATACAATGAGCCGGCAGAAGAGAAGGAGGCTGATCGAGAGAACACTCGCCTTTCGGAAATGCCAGTCCAAAGCGAAAATACTACCGGAAAGGAGAGTATTGCAAGTGGTCATGCATCAGGTGGAGACAAGGCAACGAAGGCTACAGTGACACAATCCATTGAACCAATTTGGGAAGCTCCGGTCTCGGGAAAACTACGATTTGGCGTGGCGGGATTCTGGAAGTAGGGTGTTATGATCGTAAGTGTTTTGACTAGCTTTTGCATTGATTGCTGGAGGGGTTGCGAGTTTTGCTTCGTGCTGAGCGCAAGTCTGGAATCTGTTCAGAAGTAGTCTTTCCAATCTAGCTATGATTGTTTGATCTCCCAAGTGTTCTGAATGTTCAATAAAAGATGTATTGCCATTAGCTGAATTAAACATAAGTCGCTTCGTAAATGTTATCGCCATGAATTTGTACCGAGCTCGTAATCTTATCCGTTGCAGTAAGACTGCAGCAGCACACTGTCCAATGGCTTTGAATACCATCGCAATCATGTGTACGAGTTTTCGTCCAGTTATCTGCTGACGCGACTGGCAAACCACGGCCTGTGATGATTGCAGCCGGGTCTTAGTACACCGCAAATCCCCCAATATCGTAGGCTGCGTGTTGGAATATAGTGAAAAGTAGCACAAGCTCAAAATCCAAGCTCTGACTCAAGAAGTGCCGCGTTGATATCTTTGGAGGGTTCATTTTTGGCTCGTGGAGTTAAGCGAAGCTACATTTTGAGCCAAGACGAGTAGTGAACTCTTCCAACACTAAATCAGTGCTGTCGGTGCGTCCGTAACTGGGTGTCTCCTCACTTTTGCCGAAAATTCCAAAAGCTCACGACACTTTGCCTCTCAGTCTACCCTCGCCATCCACCCACTGGCCCTTGGAAATCGAGAAGAGAAGGAAACCTGAAGTCATTCCTGCCCCAGTCGCACACCGGTTTCCGCGGGCATGATGCACCACGATACATTATTTACTCCTTGTTTCATTGTAAAAGACTAACGGAAATAGAGCAAGATACCCCCGCGGAGGGGAGTCCTGCGCTATCAGCCCAAACGTCGCGACACCGTCACCAATCACCATAAAGGACTTAGAAAACCCACTATTTCCATTGTTAGATCGAGTTATTTCCGACTGAGACGTGTTAAAGTTACTGAACGACCATCTAACAACACAAGTCACGACGCTTAGGGAAATGTTGGAAGATACAGTCAAGGAGGAGATACAGGTTAAGCAGGCTTATGGGCGTTTGAGTGACGAGAACTAAGCACCTTTAGAGACCAATACCATTCAGAAAGCTCAAATTCGATCAATGGAGACATATAACGTAACTCTGTTAGAGCAAAAGTGATTCTTAGAATCTGTGCTAAACACGCAAAGCAAGTCCGGTAGTTCACAAAATGATTTCAACGGTGCCAGGGAGGTTGAAGGAGAGCATTTAGCGGCTAGGGCGTCCTAGATACACTAAAAAGTCGGAATCGACTAAATCGTAAATCGTAAATCGCAAATCGCAAATCGTAAATCACAAAAGTCATATAAATTAAGAGATAATTATAAAAGACATTAAACATTAAATTAAAATATATTATAGTAAGAGATATATGTATATAATATAAAAAGACTATATAAATCGACTTTTATCACTATAATAAGTTCTTAAATTATATCTTAAAACTAGGCCTTTTTTAAGCTAATTACTCTAGATCACTTAATATTGAAGTAATTAGCTTACTTTAAAAGCTTAAGATTATTTAAGCACTTTTAGCTACTTTTCTCAATTATATACTAATTTCCTAATTAGGGTTAGCGCCATTTATTTTATAGGCTAAAAAGTGTACTTACTTTATATACTAACCCTCTTATATCGCTTCTTCCTTTAAATACTATATACTACTCCCTATTATTCCTTCCTTTGAAAGTACTATCCTACTACTATATATACTCCCTCTTTCCCCTTAAATTTAAATACTAATAATAATAAGAGAAGGAAGAGAATAAGCTCTAATAGCGGCTCTAGACATCTATTAAAGTACGATATCCTTAGTAGTAGAACCTCTTAAGATAAATCGAATTAGTTACTCCTTTCTTTAAATACTACTCTATATTATTCCTTCTTTCGAAAGTACTATTCTACTACTATATATACTCTCTCTTCTCTTTTAAATTCGAGTACTAATAATAATAAGAGAAGGAAGAGAATAAGCTTTAGTAGTAGCTCTAGGTACTTATCAAAGTACGATATTCTTAGTAGTAGTATTATAGCGTAATAATTCTAGAATTTTAAGTATAGTAAAAAGTATAAAAAGAGTAGTTTTAAGCGTATAATAGAAGCTTAAATATACTATGTTAATTTATCGATTTAGAGCTATATAAAGTGTTTATAGAGAAGTTATACTTAAAGAGGACTCTTACTTAAGAGATATATAATATCTTTAAAAGTAATTATAATATTAATATCTCTAATACTACTTTTAAGCTCTAAATTAATATAAGATAGAACCTTTGAAGGAACACTAATAGTATACCCTCGCTAGCCTTATATATATAAGTAGTATATCTCTTTAAAGATATAGAATTATCTAATTCAAGTATAGTATATATATTAAATTAAGAAGGCTTTATAATTAGGCTTTAGAAGCTTTAAAGAATATAATAAGATATAGGACTTTAGCGTAAGAAGTTTTATACCTAGGAGAGACGTACTAAGCTAGAGGCTATACTTTAGTATAAGATCTATAAATATAGCTACTTTAGTACTATAAGGAGCTTTAGTCTTAGGTTCCTTTATACGTACCTAAATACTTATAATATTAATAGAGATAGAGATAAAAGATAGAGTAGAGATAAGATCTAAAAGACGTTTTAGAAGGTTAATAAAGAAAGGTATACTTAAAGGTTATAAGAGATTAAAGATATATAAGGTAAGTATATTATATTAGAGCTTAATTTTATATAAAGTATTAATAGATATTATAAATTAAGGTTCGTTAGTATTGAGATATATACTAGTATTAATACCTATACTTGATTTATCTCTTAAAACTATTATAATATCTTAAATAATATAGTAGTATCTATCTTATAGTAATATAACAATATTATAAGTAGTCTTAGAAAGATACTATATTATATATAATTGGATTAAGGATTAGAATCTCTAATAGTAGTAGACGCTTATTATATACTTTGTTAATAATAAGCTATAGAAAGTAGTAGAAAGCTATATTAATTTTTAGACCTATATTAGTTTAGTACTTCTATAGCTAACTAACGTATTAAGGCTTAGTAAGAATAGTTTATAAAAGAGTTCTTAAATAAGTAGAAGATATACTTCTAGAATATCTATAAAAAGAGGTTATTTTCTAAAAAGAGTCTCTCTAATATAATCGCTATATTATATATATATATTCTAATTACTTAAAAGAAGGTTTAAACGTTTATATATATATAGAATCGCTATTATATTTGTACTAATGCTAATTAAGAGTATAGAGTACTAGGAGTACTATAGACTAACTTTTATTATTCTAGAAGTAAAGAGTATCTAATAGACGATTATAGTATTAAGATGTCTGCTAAGAAGCTTACTAAGCTTTAAGAATTATATAAGGATTAAGATATTAATATATATTTACTCTAGATAACTCTAGAGTAGTATAAAATAAAATTATTAGTATATAAATATACGCTACTAATTAATAAGATAATATATACTAAAGAGAGAGAAACTTATACTATAATATACTTAGATTTAAGAGTAGAATTATTAGTATATATCTAAGAAGGTAATTTAGTAGGATTAGGCCTTTTAGGTAAGCTAGAGAGAGTATATAAGTAGGAGCTATGTTCTAAGATAGCTTAAGAATTAAAGAAAGCTAGAGAAGCTAATTAAGATAAATTTAGTATATACTTTAGTAATAAAGGTAGAAGTGATTAAGTAATAAACATAGTACTAGATTATCTATATAATAGTAACTTCTTAAATAAGGAATTAAAGGAGTTAGATAATAATAGTTTAATAAGATTAGATAAGGATTTAAGAGAGTATATAACTAATAAGTATACCTTGTTAGTTGAAGATAATTTAGAAGAAGATTTAAGAACAGATATTAGTAGATAAACTTATATTTAATTAATCTACTCTAGAGGCTACTAATTTATCTTTGAGATTAAGCCTTCTTCTTTATAGAGCTCTTCTACTAATAGATAGTATTAAACGTCGTTGTTATAGTAGAGTACTTTAATAACTCTAATTCTAGGTTATTTACTAAAAGATACTCTCTTAAATCTATTTAAAGAGTAAGGTCTTAAATCTATCCTCTTTTTCTATATTAGTAACCTTATACTTAATATATATCCTTAGCTATAGTAGTATATCTAAGATTATAGTATTATAATCTATTAACTAATTATAAACCCTATAATAGTCTATAATTATAATTACCTACTAGTTAGAGTAAATAGAACGTTGATAAAGAGTAATATAATAAAGAAAGTATATATTACCTTTTATAAAAAGTATAGAGAGTTAGCTAGTAGCGTTGCTTTTACTATCTATAATTAATAAGTAAATAGATATACTAAACTAAGAATAAACTTATACTAAATATAAGCTGAGCTCTAGGCTTAAAATTCATATATTTTAAACGTAAAAAAAGGCTTAATATAACTCTAGAGAGGAATAGATATATTTATTAACTTTTAATTAAATTTAAGAGTAATTTATATAAGGTTTTAGGTATAGTTATAAATATGTAATTCTCTAAGTACCTAGGGAGGGATTTTAGTAGAGTAAACCTACTAATTATAACTGTTAGTGCTAAGCCTAATTTATAAATTACTTACTACTACTAATAAAAGTTAGTAATCTTAGACTCTTAAATCTTTAAAAAATTATAATATTATAAGTTCTACGTCTATTAAGTTCTAGTTAGCTTTATAAATATAAATAATACTATTCTATACCTAAATTAAAAGTAAAAGAATTAATTTAGAATATTATATTTTTAGGCTATTTTAAGTATATAGATTATCAACTTTTGTTAGTAGTAGTAAATAATTTATAAATTAGGCTTAGCGTCGATTACTTGCCTTTAGAACCTTCTTAGTCTTTTAAGAAGGTTTCTAAGCTAGCCTCTAAGTAGTTGCTTAGAGTAGAATATCTTTTAATCTAGCTTTACTTACGCCTACTTTTATAAATACTTATAAAATAGTAAATAAAGTCCTAGTCTTTGTAGAAGATAATATACTATATAGCTAGTAATTATTTAATATATGCTAGAATAGTATATTAGAGCCTTATAAATAGTACTAAAAGTAAGAAGCGAGGTATAGAAGGTTATATAGTTTAAGTAGAATAGTCTTCTAATTTTCCTACTTTTATTCTATTACTTTTACTTATACTTTTAAAAGCTTTATATCTACTACCTTATAATACTAAAAATATATTAGAATACTTTAATATTAGTCTTCTAAATACTTAGAAGTCTAGGCTTCTTATCTTAAGAGTTTAAAGCTTAAAGTATACTCTTATTACTTTCTAATAAACCTAGTAAGTGTTCTAGAAAATCATATATCTACGCTTTCTTAAAGGCTAGGTAAACTACTCTTTAATAATAAGATTAAGAACTGTTTATAAAAAGTAAAGGACTACTTTATAAAAGCTATAGTATAAAGCTCTAATAGCTAGAAGAAGAAATAATAGTTAATTATAGAGTCTAAGAGGAAGTAAGAGGCTACTATAGAACGTTCTACTACTAACTACTCTACTCTTATTATTAAGTAAAAAGAGGATAAATTAGCTATAGTTAAAGAGCGAGCTATCTAAGAGGAAAAGGCTAAGACTAGATAATTCTTCTTTATAAAAGCTTTTAGTAAAACTAAAACAATTAAAGTAAAAGTATATAAGAAGAGATTTATCTCTAATAAGAAAAAGGCTAAAAGTAAGTAGTACTTTTAAATTTAGTATATACTATTAATTAGTATAGGCTTCTTAGCTCCTCCTTTAACTTATAAGACGCTAAAGCCTATCTCTATTACTAAAATCTATATTTAAGTAGCTTTATATATCTATATATATATAACGAGTACTAAGGACTTCTCTACTACTAAGAGTATCTCTATAATTATATATACTTCTATAGTATAATGTAGTAAGATAGTTAGAGTATAAATTAATAATAACTTTCTGTTTTAGATACCTTACTTATCTACTAGTAACCCTAAGAATCTATTTAACTTTAAATTAGTACCTTAGAATATATAAGCTAAAAGGTTTACTATTAAGCTCTTAGAGGATATCTACTATATAATCCTTACTCTTAGTAAGTAGAATCCTATTAATATACTACTTCTTACTAATAAGGTAGAAGACGTCTTTCTAGCTATAAACGTTACTATTAGGAAGAGGAAAGCTAAGTAATTAAGTACTATAGATTATAAGGAGGTAGATAACGTATAAGCTCTTATATAATACTTTAATTTACTAAAAGGTCTTACTAATAAAAAATACTATAAAGTATACGTAGTATTTAATAGCTATACTAATAATAAGCTCTAATCTTCTAAAAAGAGATAATCTATCGCGCCTTTATAAGATACCTAAGAACTGCTAATTCTACTTTAACTCTTAGTACTTATTAAGATACCTAATAACGAGTCTATTATACTTAAAGATAACGCTTAAGATAAAAAGAGAGATACTAGGCCTATACTATTACTAAGAGATAGTACTAGTACTAGAGTAAGTATAATATTAGTAGATGATTTAGAATTAGACAATCTTCTAAAGATATCTACAATTATTACTATATACTTAGAAGACTGCTTTATAATTATTACTACTTACTTAAGAGACTACTTTATAATTATTACTACTTATTTAAAAGAGGAAGATAATAGGAATAATAATTCTAAAGATAGTTTTAAGAGTAATATAAGAAGTAAAGATATAAATATAGATATAGAAGAGGATATTAATAGTAAAGGAGTATTAACCTTAGGCTTATACTTACTGTCGCCTCTTATAGAGGATAAGAAGAAGGAGAGCTTAATAGTACTTACTAAGTTAAATATGTTAGAGAGAGTAGATAAGGTAGTATAATAATAGGTAGATATAGATAAGTAAATTATAAAGGATCTTAATACTTAATTATATATAAATATTAATACTACTATTACTAAAGATAAGCTTGAATTAATTAATAAGAAAGAGTAATTAAAACTTGATTAAGAGCTTAATAAGAGAGTCTCTAATTTACTCTTACCTACTTCCTTTATACCTATAAATACACTAGTAAGTAAAATAATATCTGCTACTATAATTGCTTTTATAAATAGCCTTAATTTAAAAAGAAAGAGAGGAGATACTCTCTCTTAAATAACTCTTATTAATTAACTCCCTTATACTATTAAAAAGGTTAAGATTATATATAGTAAGTATAATAAGAAGAGGGATAAGAAGTAAGAGTATATAATAGTAGATACTTTAGGTGTAGATACTAGGAGGATTATCTATAATACTTTAATTTTATTACTACTTTTTAGTTACTTTTTACTACCTTTACCCCTTCTTTTACTCTCTTTACTAAAGTGCTTAAATAATTATAATTTAAGATTATTTAAGTACTTTAAGTACTACTTTGCTAATTATATACTAATTACCTAATTAGGCTTAGCGTCTCTTACTTTTAGGTTAAATTATAGCTATAGTTATAGTATTAAAAGTCTTAATTATCTCTTTTCTTCTTCTATTTATTAGGTACTTATATAACGTTATTATTTATACTAAGTATATATATTACTTTTAATGATTTATAATGTTTTAAATAATAGATTTAAAGTTATATTACACTTATATTTAGTATAGTACTAGGTAGTATATATTAATAGAAAGTAAGTGTTAAGCGATTATAATATATATATATTTAATAGATATATATATACTATATTACCTTCTACTTTCTACCTCTGCTTATACTTAAATTTTATAATTTAAGCCTTATAATTTAAGTATTACGAATTATAAATACCTTTACTTTAAGCTTTAAGATTACTAATTTAAGCTTTTTGATTTACGTCTAAATAGCCTCTAAAAAATCTACGTTTATTGATTTACGATTTGCGATTTACGATTTAGCTCTAAAGAGCTATATACTTAAAAATCTAAGCTTTACGATTTACGATTTACGATTTACGATTTACTATTTACGATTTAGTCAATCCGACTTTTTAGTGTATTTAGGATGCCGTAGCGGCGGAGATCACAGCTTTAAAGACGAAGATTCACGACCTAGGTATGGAGAACTCAAATTTAGCAAACAAGAACTTAGAGTTAGAAGACAAGTGTGCTACGTTAAAGAAGTATAGTTAGTACATCGAAGAAGAAAACAGGGATCTAAAGGGGGATATTATATATAAGGAAGAGGAGATAACAGCTTTAGAGGGAAACCCAGCTTCAAGTTTTAACCAGTACTACAAGATCCTAGAGGAGAAAAACGAGTATTTAAGGGGGGAGCTCGCAGTCGCGATAGAAGATTGTAACAGTCTCCACAAAAAGCTTTCGACATTACGGAAAGACAATATGTACTTGCCAGAAGTCGTAGATGATTTTGGTTCCTCGAGAAAAGAAACAAGTTCGTTTCCAAGTCTCACCTATAAAATGTCGAAGCTCAAAAAGACCCTTACACTTCACAAACCCTTAGTTAAAATTGCAATTTCCATACGCCCATGATCCTTCGCAGAAAACAAAGTCAAATTGCTCTCATCTTCTCCCAAAGAATTAGACCAGAAGATGGTCGACAGAGGCAACCGAAGTGCCCTCTGCGGTGACATTTTAGCAGACACTGCAATCAACGCACTAGGCTACTTTAAAGCTGAAGATATAAGTATTTTAAGCAAGATTTATAATGGCGTTAATCTTTCTGCTATTGCAGGTTTGTTATTTACTCCTTCAATAGACCCAGTAGAGACAGATATAAGAAATTCGATAGCCACTATAATCACTTTATATCAGCGATGCAACGGTGGTCCAAATCACCACTCTACATGTCTATTAAAAGAAGGCCACGGGAAGTTCTATAAGCGCGCAAACAATGGTCTCAAAGTTCTTAGAGAATATAAGCTAAAAGGATAGTCATTGGACATCTCAGTTAGCAGGAAATATATCGCGACCAGATTGAAGCAGATGCAATCGATATAACAGTACTTCGCAAAAAACAAAAGTGAAAGAAGGTTAGGAAATAGCCGTAGAACGATTGTAAACTTCAATACAGATCATGTAATAATACCAGTGGGATTCTTACTAAGGGTTTTTTAAGTTACGTCTTGCGCCGGAGAAGTCAAAGATTATTGTTTGTAGTTCGTGCTTCATATGGATCAGACAGGTACTTGTAGAGATTTGAGCGCAAATGAACATGATACTATGTTAGCAATTCAATCTAAGAAAGCCTTTAATGTATTTTGCTACTTTTTGCGCCAGCCATCTCCTGAGTTAGACCAATTAACTACAGTATAGCGAAACTCACCTTCTAATTCCACCATACTTGAGTGGAGGTAAGTTTGGGTTGGAGAAACATGGACGCGAGGGTTTATAAGTGGGAAGATCGATTCGGTTTCAGGATTATCTTGTTCACCAGCTATTATAATTGTCAAGTCACTGTCTTTCTACTCTATGAAAACAATTTGTTTTTCAACGCAGAAATATCATAATACATATCACAAAGTTTATGAAGAATAATAGTTGCACAATTTTTTTAAATATATACTCGGATATAGGACGAGCTCTCTTCAAAATTGACCTCGTATGAATCGGTGCATATTCCTTAACATGGTCCCAAATCGCTTGTCTTGGTGCACATTTTAGTTTCCATCTTAGGGAGGGCTGGAAGTAGCGTTTCAGTGGTAATATTAAAAGATGTGCATAGAGATATAAGAAGTTACACCTCTTGTGGTCCATATAATTTTTCGGTGGCGCATATCCTTTGAGTATATGCTTGGAGAATTACTAGAGGAATATACATCATATTAAAAAGTGTAGGTCAAACACTGGTGCACAACTTGAAAAGGGTATACATTTATATATATTAAGGCATCGATTTTGATGGTGTATATCTATGATATACCCGAGCTAAACAGCCCCTTAGAGAAACAACCCTCACTTTCTTCTAAGAAATAGACTATTCTAAGCCAGTTAAAAAACATAGTAAATAGTATACTTTTACTAGACTAGTTTCTTCTAGAGAGAAAAAAAGAATAAAGAGATAGGCCTTAATTTCTTGTAATTATTTAGAATCCTACAAAACATATCCATAAACAAACACCCCTGACTCTTTTTGGGTTCACAACAACTCACTTGCCACACAAAAAGCCAGATAGAATTCATTAAAATTGCTGGAAAGACATTAAACGTTTACCATGAAAACTCAAGTAACTCTGAAAAGGCCTCTCACTACAACTATAATATATCCCAGCGATCACCGTGACGAAGATTCCAACAATTTGCAGCATACCTGGAACTGCAAACGAAAAACCGCTCCCAACAAAATAAACCCAACGAAGCCACTTAAATCTGTGGAGACACAGCGTCAATGCCTCATTTTCTGTGAAACCAAGTGACAGGCTTTTTCCCATCCTGCAAGCGGAAGTCAATACTTATGGTTTATACCTAGCTCCTTGTTCAACCTTTGAAGGTGATTGTCCCAACTATCTAAGTTAATTTCAAATTGCCTCAGGTCTTTAGGATAACTATTAAAGAGATGAAAGAAAATGCCATGCCATGCCATGCCAAAACTAAATTTTCACATATTTCTGATACATCACCAGTGGCGGTGGCCAGTGAATCAGTCTGTCGACGTAATTGTCCCCCTCTCGGCTGCCTTATTGCTGCCTTACGACCGACCACCAAGGCTCCCACCCCAAACTTTTCAAGCGCAGGAAGCAAAGTGCATCCTCTCTCTACTAACCTCTCAATCCCATCCGATCTCTAGCTACTGCAGCCACAATGGGTTCAGGTCGTGCCGGCAAAAACAAGAGCGAAGTCCAGCGTCTGAAAGATATGGTTCGCGAACTTAGAGTTGAGAACGAGGAGCACGCCCAAAAGAAGAAGGATCTCAAGGAAAAATGCGACGCGTTACGCCTTGAAAGACACCTTTTGGAAGTGAAGATCTTGGAACTGGAAGCGTCGAAGCACGGTCGTGAGGAGCTTGTTACGGTAAGCCAGCTACTCTTTCCTATTGCAGATCCCTCATTGTTTGAGGAGGTTTGGAATAATTAGAGTTTCAATATCTCCATTGTCCAAACCGTCTCAAATGGCACTTTCAACCATCCCAACCTTTTCGCACATTCTGACTCTGCGGCAAACAGGATCTTCAGGGAAACTTCGCCAAGGTTGCGCAAAACAACAAGAGTGGCAAAGAGGAAACCGACGCTTTGCACTTGGAAAACCGCGAATTGAAAGATACTATTTCGAAAATGGGGGCAAAAGGTGCCAACGAGTGGGCTCAACTGTTGAAAGGAAAGACCGAGCTTCAGCAGAAGATAGTAGACAACGAGGTACTAACACGGAAGATTGAGGAGTTGGAGGAGAAACTTTCAAACCTGGAACACGATCACCGCCATTACTATAACTTGTCGGAGGAACTCAAGAAGTGCAACGACGAGTCAAGCCAGAAGGCCAAGGATTTGGAGGAGAGATCATCGAGCGCCGAACAAAATCACCAATATTACTACAGCTTGTCGGAGAAGAACAATCATGAGTTGAGCCGAAAGAACAAGATGTTGGAGGAGAAAGTCTTGCGCTTGGAACAAAACGCGTCTGAGGAACCCAAGATTGGCAACGATGAGCTGAGCCAGATCAACAAGGAGTTGGAGCAGAAAGTTTTAAGCTTGGAACACCATCACCAATATCGTTCTGACCTGTCCGAGTGCGAGGAACGCAAGAGAGAAATCGAGGAGCTACGCCAAAAGAACCAGCAGTTGGAGGAGAAGGTTATAACACTGGGAGCCGAGAAACAAGACCTTGAGCTTACAAAACAACTATGTGAAGAGAGTCAAGAGGGAAAACAGAACAAAATCCGCCAACTGAACCGTCGGCTCGCAGAGCAACAACCGCTAGTCAAGTTGGCACTGGATGGTGTGTATTCTCCGATTTATTTTCCCCTCTTTCAGGTTGTTTTAGGAGGATCGAGTCACTACTTCCTCCCTAGACTTCTCACCTCCTCCTCACACAACTCTTTTCTCTCCTAATTCCCTTAAACATACTTCTAGAAAGGGCAATACTGACTCCGAGATCATCCGTAGTTCGTCAAAGATTCTGGCAGCATACAATGGAAGAGCTCGGCCTGGGCACGGCAGACGATGCCTTGGTTCGTGCAGGGGATGCCGCCGCTAATAGACCTAATTGCCAAGTCGATACTGCTCTCATCGCACTCGGAAGCCAACAATCACCCCTGGTCTCCAGCCCTTACGGTTTCATTGGTGCAGGAGACTTCACAATGTCGCCCGAGTCATTCGAGATATTGTACGACGCTTCTTGCACAAACGGTATGTTCGAGACAGGGCACCATCTTGATATCGAGCTTACAAATATCTTCGCTTATTCGAAGTTATGTTTGGCGAAGTCTCATGGTAGACGCGAGTTGGAGGAAATTGCGGAGAGAATTCTTTACCTTGGTCGGAATGTCATATCTGACGGATTTTCGGAGCTTGTTCATTCCGGAATCAACATTTCAGCCGTGGATTGGGATGGCACATGGTTCAAAACCCCGAATGGCTGTGATGCAACAACTTCTGCCGCTTTCGATAAGATCCGAGCTACAATGGTCGAGTTGAGAGAAACTTTGGAAAGTCTGGCAAGGAAGGCTACGTGGAGCGAGAGTCTTCTTTAAGTAATCTTGCATTTCGGAATCGAAAGTGGTTGTTGGTGGTGGTTTTGTATGCGTGGGTGGTGCATTGGAGGGGGGGATTCGCTTACATGAATGGCAGTTGGAGTCAAAATTGGTGAAGAACACTATCAATGAGCCAATTTTTCACACGGAAGGATAATCTTTGGCTTTGAGAGAAATATTTAGATTGCTTTTACTTACTGCCTCCGGGTGGCTACAAGTTGTTGCAATTTTCGTCACTGGTTTTATGGACAGACGATATGGTTGGGACAAAAGCTAGCTCCTTTGCAAATTAATTGTTTAATGTACCCTATGTTCTCACCTTGAAGCACAATTGCTAGTAAACGCAGTCCTTCCAAATTCTTAAACCATAACAGCCCCTCTTCTTGTGCACCACCTTATTCACATTCACTAAATGATCTTTTTCTTTCATTTTCAGTCACCCTAAGTCCGAATTAGTTATTGCCGACCCCCTACACCAAAGCACCACCACTAAAAGTTCATATCCACAACCTAACGTGCTCCTCTGAATTGGCAAACCTCAACCTCGCCATCGCCTTGCCTTGTTTGCTTTTGTTTTGACGCATCCACTGCTGCATCTGCGACCTAAGAACTGTGCTACTACGACGCGTCAATCGGTCGCGGTCTTCAAAGGTAGGTTGGGTTGAACCCAAGAGTTGATTTCTACACGTCGCTAATCAATAACAGACCCCGTGAACTGTTTCGCACACTTCCAAAATGTCGAACTCCACGAACTCCAACGTCTCTTCCCATCCATCATGTTGCCCCGAAGTCGGTAGACTGCAGCACCAGGTTCGCCTTCTCAATGGCCAAGTCCGTAATCTCCAAACGGAAAAACAGTCCTTCGCGAATTCAAGTCTAGATTCAAAGAAAGAGAACGAAAAGCTCCGCGCGGAGAACCGAGATCTAAAGACAAAAGTTACAGAATTAGAACGGAAGAAACAGTACCACCTCGACAAGAGTCGAAAGGGGCGGAAAGACAACGAGGAATTACGACTTGAAGACAACGAATTAAAAATAACGAACACGATCCTAGAGAAGGAGAATCGCAGACTTCAGGACTTGGTACGGACTCTTCGAGGGGAGAAACTAGAACTGAAGAACACACTGGCAATGCTCGAGCAAGAGTGTTCCCGAAATATCGCAGAACTCGAGAAAGAGAACAAGCAACAGAAAACGGAGCTGGGGAACTACCTAGATACGATGAATATGTACAAGAAGTTTTATGAAGACTGCAAAGATACACTCTCGATGTATCGGCCGCTATTCAAGCTAGCATTGGCTATCCGGCAGCGATTTTGGCAGGATGCAAAGGAGAGACTTGGCTTAGGTGTGGCAAGCAGGGAATTGAAACAAGCGGGAAATAAGGCCGCCCATCGCCCCAACATCGAGGTTGACGCAGCACTCATTCGGCTTCCACATCGGAACTACACATGCTTAGACGTGGATTGGGATGGATCTAGTGAGATGCCGGTTTTCGAAATGACACCAGAACTTTTCGAAAAGCTCTACCTGATTCCCCCTATGGAAAGCAAGTCAGCGTTTTGGATTGAACTTACCAACATCTTGGCTTTTTGCACAATGGTTGGATCGACCCAACCCACTATTGAAAGGCTTGGTGGACCTAACTCGGAGCTTCTCGCTATCCACGACCAGATGGATGTCGTCTATCAATTGTACTCTGTTGACCTTCCGGCCACTGGTGCATCACTCAGAGAATGGGATGGGAAATGGTACACTACTATCCTTAACAGCACCGCCGACGCTGTCGCTATTTCAAGTCGCTGTAAGAACGAGATGAGTTCGTTGAGAAAGTCTTTTGAGCGCTTTGCGGGATATTTTAGAGAGCCGGGATCCACGCTTGCAATTTGGAATGAGCTGGATGAGCTTAATGTACTCGACGAACGTGAGCTCGACGGTGACCATGGAGAGTATACAGACAGCCAACTGGAAGTTGATCAGAAACTTTGGAGGGGCTCGCCAGGTTGTGCATGAGCATTGCGAAAGCTCTAAAGCTCGTTTTTGTTTTTTTTATCGCGAGTTTTACCAGTGGTGTGTTGCGCACATCTTTTGATAACAGAGATAATTATAAAGTAACTCTTTCTTGAATAGAAATTGTTGATAATCTCGTGCGACATACATCAGTCAATTGAGCTGGGGCTTTGGGGTAGCAAAAAGACATTATTTAAGGGTAGGGTCGTCAAAGCTGTTTATAGGTCTATTCATAAAGTTTCAGAAATTTCAAAAAGGGAACAGCTCAATCCGTACAACACTCCCTTAGCAAAAGTGACCTGAAGACATATGCAGTGCTGTATGTGGTTATGGCTCCAAATTTGCAATGAAAAGGTATGATAATAAGTTTCTTTATTGAAGAAAGAAACAGATGTTGAAGACGCGTTGTATAATAGCCACAATACCAATCTATTGTGATAATAAGAAGCTGGACGTGAGATGTGTCGTCAAAAATTGTGCATGGAATAAAATGTCAGAGGCGCTCACCCTACTAGTAGGTTTTTAAAGAACTAACATGTTCTCAGGTGTCACGAACTGTTACTACCAAGTTCAACTCAATAGTTTTATGTCCAAGACTGCCATATAAGTAGGTTAATACAGTGAGTGTAGTAATTGAGAGTAGAAAGTATTAATTCTTGTTTGGTGAGAGAGCTTGAAACTATATATACACAAGGTGACTTCAGTGCGCTGAGCCCTCATAGCTTCAGGCGACAACGCATGAAAAAACCGTGATAAGGTCATGACACTGGCCATTCTTGTTCTTAAGTAGACATTGAGAAGCAGTTTAGAAGACCTCGTTAGTCTTCAGTGCTCGTTGGCCTTTAGTGTGATTGGAAAGGGTTGTATTTGAAACCACAGTTGAAGTGCAAAACGTTCCCTTGAGGACACGCAAGGGGCAACAGTTCGAAATGTAAGGCCTTGAGATACTGCTAAGATTAAAGTCGGCACTTGCTTCAATGGTTCCTCCAGGTTAAAAATGTCAAAAAGGATCCTTCCAAAAGCTCATAGAAACCAGCATTTTTGGGCAAAGCGCAAAAGAAAACAACCAGCACTACTAGCCACTCTTTGTAGGGCAGAGAAAGCGCTAGCCCAATATTCTAAACTGTTTCACATGAATATTTGACAAACTTTGGGCATGGCACAAGACTTAACCGAAATTTGGAAAGGGGCACCCAAAACACGTGATGTTAACATCAACGACAACGCCAGATATTTCAATAAATAAATGATAGAAAAGGGTACTTTCTGATAGGATTCCACGCTGAATTGATTGCTTCATCACTTGGACAGAGTTCAAATTTCGCAACCCTCTCTTCAAGATTCTGCTCAAGTAATTTATTGACACTGCGGCCCTTGACAATTTAAATTGAAAGCGCGTACTTGATCTGATAACTATCGACATGATAGAGAATAATCTCCCCACTACACCTCCAGCTGGGGCAGAACCAAGTACAAAAACACCACCAATGCGACAATTTCCATTCTATGCATTGAATCCAGGATATCCACCCCCATATCCACTCCCAAATGAGGATTTTCTCGGGTCAGGTCGTCGTCTTCCGCTTGAGCGGCTTGGTGATCCCCCATTTGAGGCATCGGAATATTTCCTATCCCCGTCCACAATCTCGGCGATCAACTCCTTGAGAAGACCGAGTCGTCTGGTGACATCTGCATCATTCTCAAATTCATCACGCTCCATCTTGCTGGCTTTGGTACGGATGGCTTCAATATGGTCGAGTGCCTGCTGGCGCTGCTGAATTGGCCGCGTGACGCTGTTATTCTGGACTTGGAGGGTTCGAATGGTTACCTCGCTGTCGATCGCAATCTTCTCCTTCTCACTCAATACCATGAACTCGGCTGGTGTCATTCGGTAAAGGCCCTTGAACACAAGGGTCATACCAGGGTAGAGCTTTGCTGGTACATGACCGTCCAAGAGCAACTGGGCATCGGCGTTTCCGAAACCGGCATGAGCAGCGGCATTGCCATCTCTGATGTGTTCATTGATGCTGCCTGGTGGGAGGAAAGGGAGTGCTTCTTGAACAGCTGACTTGGCGGCTTGGACGAGAAATCTCAAGCTGGAATCATGTTACAAATGCAAATATGATATTTAAGCATTGTCTACATACCGAGTATGAACAACAATTTGAATCATTGCCTTGGTCCCTTCCTTCTCTGCCTTCAACTTGGCCAGCTCCTCACGAGCGGTCTCTCCAGCTTCAACACGACGGTTTGCCTCTGCAAGCTTCTCATTCAACTCAGTAATGGTAGCCATTGCATCCTTCTTCCCCTCTCTCAACTCCTTGGTGCAGCCATCCAGAGCCTCGTAATCGTCGGCGCAGTGTTCATGGTCAAGTTTCAAGCCATCAATCTTGGCCAAGAGTTCTATCTCCCGTTGGGCGAAAGCTGCTCGTTCCGTACGCAACGTATTTTCCAACGTTTCGTTGCGTTTTTGGAGTGCGACCTCCAAGTATGGGCCGGAACCGGAGCGGTCTGGTAGATTGAATGAGCCAGAGGACATTGTAGTAGAGCGATTATGGTGCTGATTGAAATCTAGGCAAGGTGGGACTGATGGTGTGGTTGTACTGCAGGCGGGTGAGGTGAGCACTACTGCAATGTTGTTATGGTTGCTGCGTACGACCTAAGCGAGAGAGCAACGGCAACACAAGGTTGAATTTCTGAAAATCCACCCCCCTAAGTTAAACCCATTCTCTTAAATTCCTCTCAAAATTTAACTGTGCAGAACGACAATAAGTTTAATCAGAGGTTTTGTCACAATTGAACGGATATCTGAACGACCTTCGTGCAATACAATTAATTGTCCTTGAAGGATAGTAAAATGGAATTAATTACCTGAATAAAGGAACGGTCGGATAATACTAGTCTTCTGATTTCTTTGAGTAACTACCTTCTTCTATTAAACTGTTCTACAATTCTAGGATAATGAAATTAGTTGCCTGAATAACAGACGGGAGGTAGATCAACTCCGTAGTATTGTTAGCGTTTCAAGTACTGCTTTCATCTCACAAAAGTATTCTAAAAGTCTAGAGGAATAAAATTGATCGTCTGAACCAAGGCCTGTAAAGTTTGAGGGACAATTTAACCTTTCCAGTAAGTGCTTCTGTATGATAAGATCGTTTGAAAATCGCCGAAGAATATAATCAAATACCTGAATCAGATATAGTAGATTGAAAGTAGGATTTCAATTATTACAAATAATTTCACGTCAATTCTCCAGAGCGCTTGGGATATCACTTCTCAGTAAATATAATGGAGAGGGACAATATCGTTTCTAGACTGAGTATTAGCTAAGACCATTGATTGAGTTTACCCAAAACGCCCTGTATAAAAGCTTCTAGCAAATATGCTTCAGATGCCAGAATGAATGACCGACTGTCGTCGGTCTACCATATTTCACAGGAATACTTCAGAGAGCCTTCCACTTGCTGAAGTTGAGCAGGTAAAAGCCGCCGAACTCCGGGGGGGACTAAAAGGTCGCTTGGACTTGAAAGTCATAAGAAATGAGGAAATATTCGCTATAGCTGCTGTAGGAGAGACGCAGCAGGGTTTTGGCAACTGACACCAATGTAAAAAGTGACTAAGGAGCTTTTAAAGAAAGCGTCAAGTATCCTGTCGAAGCTCGTGAAGCTAAGAACATTCCTAAGCCACCTTCATTTTGAGACGAGGTCCCGATCGAATACTCGTGTTGTAGAGTGCGTGGACGAGGACGAGGGTTAGGGATGACTGGTGATAGAGTGTAAGTAAGTACTGGCAAAGTAGAGTCGTTGAGATGCACTTATAAAAACACGGAAAGGATGTGTAATCGCCATAAAATTCTTGGATTGCTACGAGCAAAAGATTAATTCCTCGATTTTCGTAAATGAGCGAAAGTGAAGGTCATAATAAGATGCGCCAGCTCGACATCGATGGCTTTTACAAGTTCTCTGAGTCCTCAAGAGGGCTTGGTGATTAGTTTGAATCAAATGAGTGGTTTACCGTGGGGGCCGAAATCCCCAAGGTAAAAGAGAAGAAATGGGAAAAGAAACTTTCATTTTTCATTCCGAGCATGCCAAAAAGAGATAGAAACTTCGTATAACACTGCGTTGTAGTGATTGTGGGATGTAGATTCGGGGGCAAGGGGTGTTTCGAGGGTAGAATGGAACTAAGTAGTGGAAGTCGAGAGAAGTTATTGCTGTTTGACGCAAAGTATCATTCGTAGCACTCTTCGTATGATCCAAAAGTAATGTAAAATTCCGTGGTGTCTTGAGAGGAAGTGAGGACATGACAAAAAACTCGACTGCCTGAGAAATGGCTTCGGTTTGAATTGTCGCTCTGCTAGGACCTCAACTGGGACGTGGATCCACCTTAGAAAAGAATCATGGGAAGAGTAGCCGGGCTTTTTGGGTCTAGGGCTGGGAAGAAGAAAAAACTTTAATCGCGGGTTGAGATGGAGGTTGAGGTTGAAGTAGGCACAGTTACAAGTTGATGGACAGCATAAGTGGTAATAAGCAAGAAAAGACAAGTTCACGGGCAAAATTCTATGATCTATTTTTATTCTTTCATTGTACTAATTTAATGCCTTCAAGGCTGATGGCTTACTTGCCCAGTTTTTAGCAAGTATCCACTAGATGTTTAACTCCGAAACCAAAAGAAACTTCTCCCCATGACCGCTAACGTCGCTACAAATCTTCATTATTCATAAAAAGGTATTAACATCCCCCCATAAAAATCTTCCCATTCATCTCCTTATCCCATTAATCATAGAGGGCCATATCCTCCGTGTCCGGGTCCAACACATCATCAACATCCATTTCATCCTCACTACTACTTCCCTCACTCTCCTGATGATTAGGTAAAATCGTAACCCGATTTCCCTCCATTACCACCTTCGCAACCTCTCCATCGCGGATACTTCCCCGGAGTATCAATACCGCAAGTCGGTTCAAGATCTCCTTCTCAATCAAACGCGCAAGTGGTCTAGCACCATACTGTGGATTATACCCAGCAGCTCCTAGCCAGTCTCTCACCGCAGGCGAGCAATCGATAATGACATTCTTGCCATTGGACTCGAGACGCTTTTGAATCTCCACAAGACGAACATCGACAATCTTCCGGATCTCAGTGCGAGAAAGACGGTTGAAGATGACGGTCGAAGATATACGGTTGAGAAATTCTGGGAGGAAATAATCTTGCATGGCCTTCTCAACCATCTTCTTGGTGGTCTCGTCAATTTTGGTGGCTGATGTGTTGTGTTGAAGGAATTCGGCTCCGATATTGGAGGTCATGACAACGATGCAGTTTCGTGCGTCGACGACACGTCCTTGGCCATCAGTGATACGACCATCGTCCATGAGTTGAAGGAGAACGGTCAGTACTTCCTTTGCGGCCTTCTCGACCTCGTCAAAGAGCAAGATTGAGAACGGCTTTCGGCGGAGTGCTTCTGTGAGTTGCCCACCGGAATCGTGCCCTACATATCCTGGTGGTGCACCGATCATTCGACTGAGAGAGTGACGCTCTTGGTATTCGGACATATCGAGTCGAATCATGGATTTTGGATCGTCGAAGAGGAATTCGGCAAGAGCCTTAGTGAGGAGCGTCTTACCGGTTCCTGAAGGACCGCAGAAGAGGAAACTTGGGGGTTGGTTGGGGTTGCTAAGTCCGGATCGTTGAAGTCTGATGGCGTTGGAAACAGCTTTAACAGCTTCTCTCTGACCAACAACAACCTTTCCAAGAACCTTCTCCATTTGCAAGAGCTTATCCTTCTCGGTGGCCTTTAGTCGAGTAACTGGAATGCCAGTAGCACGAGCTACAATTTCGTTGATTTGTTCGGGTCCAACAACATCTGTGATCAAAGATCCGCCGGAATCTGGGTTGCTTGTGGAGCTCAAAGCGGCATCTGCGGCTTTCTTTTCCTTCTCCAAGTTTTTGATGAACAACTCCTGTTCGGGAATGGCGTAGTACTGTAAGTCGGCTGCCTTGCTGTCGTCACCTGTTCGAGTGGCTTCATCCATCTTGACGCGAAGTTGGTCGAGTTTGACTTTGGCCTCTTGGATTGCCTTTCCACGAGCTCTCTCGCTTTCATACTTTTCACGGAGAGGTCTCAACTCTTCTTCAACGTTTCCGGCATCTTTCTTGGCTTGCGCGAGGCGAGCTTGTGATGCCTCGTCCTTCTCTCGAGATAATGCATGGATTTCAATCTTGAGTTGTCGAAGTTTGCGATCCAGGGAGTCGAGAATTTCGGGTTGTGATTCTCGAGCGACTCGGACTGCGGCTGCTGCTTCATCGATAAGATCAACAGCTGAATCGGGTAGTCGTCTTTGTGTGAGGTATCTTGCGGCCAAAGTAGAGGCGGTAACTAGTGCACCATCGGAGATGTTGACACCGTGATGAACCTCGAATCTCTCCTTCAACCCTCTCAAGATTGAGATGGTTTCTGGGACAGTTGGTTCCTTGACAAGAACTTGTTGAAATCGTCTTTCGAAAGCGGCATCCTTCTCGATGTATTTTCGGTACTCTGCAAGAGTGGTTGCACCAATACAATGGAGTTGACCTCTAGCCAACATTGGTTTGAGCATATTGGCAGCGTCCATACCACCTTCTCCACTCTGACCAGCTCCCATCAGAAGATGCATCTCATCAACAAAGAGAACAATCATCTCCTTGGTCTCTTCGATTTCCTTCAGTATTCCCTTCATTCTCTCCTCGAATTCTCCTCGGTATTTACTGCCCGCAACAATTGAACTGACATCGAGTGATAACAGCTTGCATGCTGCAAGGTTGTCTGGAACATCCAAGTTGACAATTCGTTGTGCGAGACCTTCAATGACAGTAGTCTTTCCTACACCTGGTTCTCCGATCAAGACTGGGTTGTTCTTCGTTCTCCGAGACAGGATTCGGATGACTCGTCTGATCTCCTCCTCTCGTCCAATCACAGGATCCATTTTTCCTTCTCTCGCCAATGCAGTCATATCCACTGTGAATTTCTTTAGATTCTCCATTTCCTCCTCGGCATCTGCGGTTTTGGAATCGACTCGTCGAGTTCCTCTGATTTGCTGTACGGCGTCCTGTACGAGTTTGACGTTTGGCATATTTCCTTCCTTCAACAAGATCTGGAGGTTGTGATCCTGCACCAATGCCATGATCAAGTGATCCACAGCAATGAAAGAATCCTTCTGTGTTTTCTGCAAGTCATGAGCGTCTCTTAGCACTTTGGTAAAGGCCGGTGCCATAGCGATTTGTTCTGGAGGAGGATCTTGACTGGGCAATCGAACGATGGCCTTCTGTAAGGCTCTCTGAAAGGCTTGAGGGTCTCCATGGGCTCGTTCGACGACCTGGCGGAATAGAGATTGAGATGCAGCGCCGTGAGAGGCATTGACGGTTTGCTTTTGGTCTTTCGATTCGTCGATGGGGGGGTCGAGGAGGGAGAGGGCGAGATGGAGGGGTAGTAATTGGGAGTGGCCGTAACTTTCTGCCACTGCCATGGCGTCGGAAAGGGACTTGGACGCCCGATCCGTGAAATTCATGTTCGAGGTCGCCATGTTGTAGGCCTGATCAAGTTGTGATCAGTCAATCGTATGTGTTGTGTGTATGTTGATTGTCTTCAGCAATTTGTATTGTTGGTGTAGCTGAATTGATTGTTTGGTTACGGAGGCTTGAGTTGAGTTTGAGAAACAAAGAAAGAGTAAAGTGTCTTAAATAGTGTTATCATGGGGTGACGGTATGCATCTGGAAAAAGCTGGCACCGCGGGGAACATTCTACTGGAGGGGAGAAGGCTCTGGAACACTCGTGTAAACCTGATTGTGGGGTGATGACTTTTGATTGGTTGGTGCCCAATTTGGCCAGCCTCATCTGCATGTCCAATCAGTGAGGTCATTGATAGGGATTATTTGTCGACCATGGGTTACCTAGGTACGTGAACATCTAAGTTAAGTTGGCCGATATTCCGTCGTTGGGCACGTGATAACTAGGCTAGACCTAACTCGGAAAATAATTTGCTGCAACTTGCGATACTTGGAGCCGGGGTATGGTGTTCTGGTGTTCTGGTGCATGAGAATTGACCAGCCTTCATCACATCACATCATGAATTCCCGGACGACGCCGCAGGTAGCGCGGCAAGCTATATTGGCCATCAGAGGAGCTCGTTACTCATCAACAGCTGCCACTCCAGAATCGACCTCCTCAATCGCTCCAGAAGCCCCTTCAGCGCAGCGGGAGCCCTCCGAACCAGAATCGAAAGTCGGACAACAAATATATGTCTACCACCATCTTCAAAAGAAGCATGTCGTCTACTCCTTTAACAGAGCTTTAAAAGTGAGAAGGCTCTCTATCCCAATTGGCGCTCAATAGCAGACCATTCTTACAATAACGAAATATTGACCATGTCCTCTAGAATACCCACGCCCTCTCCCAAATCCCCTTCAACGGCAAAAAGACCGTCCCCAGAGCCCTTCGAAAAGATCTCTGGCACCCCCTAGCAACCTTAACCTTCCCCTCCGCCTCCCCCCAAATCGGTCTCTCCACCTTCCAAAAACTCCGCGAATACCGTCGCCGCCACGAACTAGAATGGGATCCAGAACTATACAAGAAAGACGAGGAAGGAAAACCCATTCCTAAAAAGAAGCAAGGTCGTCTCCTCACCGATCAAAAAGCAAACTCCATTGCCGACATCGCCGCTGTCTTGAATCGATTATCGACGAATTTCGCCGAGGGAGCAGGGGAGGGGGATAAATCAGTTGGGAAAATTGGACTTATAGGGGAGGGGACTGGAACAGAGGTTAAGGTGGAATGGAGTAACCCTATCGATCGTGGGTTCGCAGAGAGCTGGAGTTCAAACGTGCACCACTCGACTTTAGAACCACACACCAACAACCGCGATCCCGCCGTAATGTCCGGGACATCCTCCAAGAAAGAGCGAGACGAAGCGAAAGGGTTCAAGGTGCTATCACAAAAAGAAAAACGTCACAACAAATACAAGGATTTCAAGGCTTCGAGACCTTACATTTGTGCAGCAAAGCATCAATCCCTTCCGCGATCCGAGAAATTGGCTCTCCAGGAGAAAGCAAGATTAAGTCGCGAGCGAAGAAAGGAACCAGAGCATATTGAGAAATTGAAGCAGCAGAGGATTGAGCGGTACAGGGAGAAGAAGAGGAAGGAGATGGCCCCTAGATATGCTGAGTGGTGGCAGAGTCTTAGTGAAGAGGAGAAGGCGGCTCAGACTCTTGAGAAGGAGGCACGAAAGGCGGCAAAGGAAGCCAGAAGGCAAGCTTCCTCGGAGAAGATTACTGTTTGAGGGCATCTTGGGGATTTGGAGAGGAGTTGTGACTAGTATTTGTTGGCATGGGTGTAAGTAACAATGTAACCTGTAAAAATAAGAAAGATTTCAATGTACAAACAAAACATCCCATTTCCCCCTTTTCCCTTCATCGTTTTCATCTACACAATCCGCTTTCATTCTCGTCTTTGTTGTTGCAATTTTTCCTTCCTCCCTCCTGGTTTCCAATATATATCTATATATATAACTGTCCTTGAAAAGTGCAATCGTTCAGTCATTCCTCTCCAGCCCCATCTGGGCAATCACACCTATTGTCAGAGAAGGACACGGTACCTACCTAGTTCCAGACCCTCTTATGAACTAACTCCCCAGTAAAAAAAAGTGCTCATGCGGAGAGCAAGGATGGAAGCTCTTGGAATTCTCAACATGGGGTTAGGAAGAAGAAGAAAAATAAAAAGCTTTTGGGAAAAGTCCAGCTATTCGTAGCCCAGCCTCGTAGGTGACCTACAAAGAACCAAACCATGTAAGTCTTACTTGTACCATTTGTAGGTCACCTACGAGGCTGGGCTACGAATAGCACTATAATCAGAGATCCACCAGTCAGTTCATCTTGCTAATAGTACGACGGCACTTGCGCTTCTCATCCAAATTTACAGAGAAGGTTGTTCAATTTGTTTAGAGCGTATAAGGATGTACCTAAACAGGCAGAAGAAATCGATGTACAAAGAAAAAATTTCCAAATTCAACATTTCCTTCTTCCAAATCTGATTACAATTTGCTTATTCCTTAACCCATTCCATTTGGAGATCCCAATTCCGTTAACCTATTCCTGTAACATTTTCCCGTTGTCTTTCCATTTCCTTCCGTTCCAATTCCAGTCCCAATTCCCCCAAAACAACCAAAAATCAAGAGACAGTCCTACTTACCGAAAGAGAGAGAGAGACAACAAACTTCGAAAAGCTAGAGAGGTAGAGAGAGAAATCCTAAGCCTTAAGAGCGAACGATTTCAAATACTCGTAATCGGCAATGTTAGCCTCCACGGTCTCTCTGATGATTTTCTGTCCCTCTTCTCCGTATTTCTGTTTCCACTCTTCGTTTTCAACTTCAATGGATTTGTCTTTCTTTTTCTTGGGATTGTCGGTTAGCTGGTGTTCTAGAAATGTGCTCCTTACCTCTTGCGGGTTAGATGGAGGGGGGTTGTGGTGTTTTTTTTCCCCTAGGGAAAAGGGAGGTTGCGCATAGCCAATGGAAATCCTCTAAAAGAGATTTTTGAAATAAGGGGAAATATAAGACTTACATGAGCAGCACTCCTTGGCTTCAAAGAAGTACTATTGATAGCATCATCATGAAAGCCCCTCCACTTCTCAAAAGCATCCCTAGCCCTCTGATGATCCTCCTCCGTATCCCAAATCAACATCTTAGGCGAGTACTCAATACCCACTTCCTTGCAATAGGCAGAAATAATCCCCTCGGGGTTATCCAAGAGATCATCTGCATCAATAACGGTGATGGACACTTCTCCCTCGGCTGGCTTCTTATCTTCGCCTGCGAGGACGGGTCCAACTTGTTTCTCGGCCTTGAGAAAATCAAAGACTCGACGGAGTTCGTCGTACCCGGCTTCCGAGGGCATGAAGTTGTAGAATCCGGTTACGGAGTCGAGGGGAGGGATGGTGCAGCGGTAGTAGGAGGGGATGCTGTGGCGGGGGTGACGGATGAGGAATGTGAAGTGGAATTGCTTCAAGATTTCTGCAGGGACAACTGTGGGATTTTCTGGCTCGGCAGCGGTGTCGTATGGATATGGTGCTTTGGTCTTGCCATTTACTCCATTCGTGTGTCCATTGGAGGTGCCATTGGAGTCTCCGTTGGTTCCGTTCTCTGACACCCCATTCGTGGCTCCATTCGTCTCGCCATTTGTTCCCACTCCCTTCTTGGCTGATTTTCCTCCGAGGGAGGGGGCAATGGTTGCGAGTTTTCCGTCTGGTGGAGAGAGGTAGTGAGTGATGTCCTTGATGAAAAGACGTTTTCCCTATCAAATATAAGTTTCTTAACAGCATAATGCAAGACCACTAAATGTTAACATCATGGTGGGAGCTGGGTCATATTCCAATCCCAAAAGGAAAAAAGACATAGAAAGAAAATTACAAGCTAGACTAGGAAGAGTTCCAGTACATAACCCGAAGCACTCGCTTCGGGGGATCCTGATCTCATTCTCTGACCTGTATATCCCATGATAAGGTAGCGGGCCGGGTTGATTGGACAAGCAAAGCCTGGGTCAAACCTCTTTTCCTTCTCTCTCGATCCTCTCAAAAATAGTCTTATATGTGCTGTCTGCAAAGCCGCTCTCCTCTCGAGCCCTCTCGTCATCTTCATATCTTGTGCTCAATCTTTCAGGGCCGAAGTAGAAGGCATCTCCGAAAGGTTCGTGAACACAGGTCAGGATATCACGACGGGTCATGAAAACCTGCGAGTGACTTCGTTAGCCATTGAGCCGAAAGATAGATGTGCAACGTCCCCAACACCCACCCGTTCAAAAGCAGTGCTGCAAGCCCGTGGATGGGTAGCCACGAAAATAGGTTTCGTCGACATGATCTTTTCGCTCCTTATCAGGAGTAATTGTGGTGATGAGGGATTCCGCGAAAGCTATCTGTATTCCAAGTACAGCTTATAACCGTCCGTTCAAACTGGCAATCGTATTCCAGACTGGCAGTGAATCTAGTCGTGGGAAATTGTTCAACCAACAAAATAATCGAACGTTGCGAAGAAAATTGGAGTCGAGGAGGGTCTGAGAGATTTAGAATTTAAAGCAAGGTTGCGAGACTAAAAGAGAGTCTGCAAAGAAGTTTGTAAGGTAGGTAGGTAGCTAGGAGCTGGCAGGCACAGGAGGGGAAACCACGGCCACCAGCACACACCTCCAGTAGCCCACTTCCTCGGTTGATCAGGAGCATGACGCCTCGTGCAAAAATGAGACGAGACTGGAGGCGGCTGTTGGTCAAGTTTCCTGGTACTGGTATCATAATGATAATGATAATGCCTAGAATTGTCAAATTGACAAATGGCGATTTGGTTTTCAACCCACCTGGAGCTGGAAGCGCCTTCACCCCCCACCACATTACCGCATTGGCAACAAATAGTGGAGCCCACTATTCCCTCCAGAAGCAGGTTCTCTACGTCAACTCAGGTTCCCACCCAAGGGTTAGAAAAGGGTTAGAAAAGGGTTGGGGGGTGTGCAGGGCAGTAATGAATGCGGGTGATGACCAAAGAGGGGCCTGGTGTTGACCCCTCACTGGTGGATGTGTGAGGATGGGGGGGGTAGAAGAAAAAAAGAAAGGAAACCTGAGGGGAGGGGACGTCGGGTCGGGTGTTGAGGGGCAACCGCCAAAATATATCGTCTCGTCTCGTCGCATTGCGCATCGCGCATTGCGGGGTCGAGGAGGCAGCACGTAAACACATTTTTGCTACAAATGCAATTGTCTTCTTCCATCACGACATCGGCCTGGCCTGAAGCAACAATGCAAGGGCAGAAGTTCGATTGAGCGGTTCATCTGCGAACCAAGTTACTAGTACAAAGTACAAGACCTATGACGGAGTGCACCGGACTTCGGCTTTGGCGTCAGCCACCTGCACCGCCTGCACGATACAAAGTGATTGATTGCTGATGATGATGATTGGAATCTCTTCTCTCCATCCATTCATTGTGCTGTGGGAGAAAGAGGAAGGAGGGCACGCCTGCACTTTAAAGACGACGGTCGTCTTAGATTGCTACGTGTATAGATTGCTACAGTACTACTAGTACATCTATTGGATGAAGTGTGTACTACCGATGTAGGACGAGCTGCACCTCGTCTCCGAGTTAGTGGTCGTTTCCTTTCGTCGTAATGCATCAGGTTTCGAGAAAGTCATCTTGCTTTGATTGCGTAACATGACGTTGGAGATGAGAGGAAACTGTGCCGAGTGGCACTATTGTTTTGTTCTTCCTTTCAACTGTTGCTGTTTGATGTCTTCCTCGGAGATGCTTTTTCCTGTGTGAGAGGATCTAGGTTGTTTTCTTGTTGGGTTGGGTTACTCGTAATATGGAAAAAGGGGCTGTACAATTTAATTTGCCTTGGTCTTTGAGCTTCTCTCCTCAAGGAGTCACGCGAGGGAGATCAGACAGGGTTGCATAACAGAGCGGGTACGGTACTGTACTGTATCTTGAAGATGAGCTCCATATAGGTACTTACTTAAGTATGAGTCTGTATGACATGCATCCCTAAGATGGACCCCATCTGTCAAACTTACTTCGAGTTGGCCGTGGCTCAACTTTCCCCGTCTACTCGGTACTCTGTAAGGCTTCTGCGTATGTATGGTGCGGTTTCTGGGAGCGACATGCCAAAGGATAACATCAATGCAATTCCCATTACTCGCCTTTTCCATTTCCAGAAGTATTGGCAGTATTGGCATGACTATTATTTCTATCACTTCTATCACTTCTCACTTTTATCTCCAAGGAGTGCGGAATTCAGACATCGGCTCTAAAATCGGAGCTTTCCGGAGTTAAAAAGAGACTCGGTTCCGAAGACGGCTCTCTCCGCCCGGAAAATGATTTCTTCGATTCAGAAGTTCAACAGGACAAGTGAAGAGTCAGAGAGTGAAATAGCTAACCAATTCTTCTTACTTATTTCTCGAGCAAAAACTGCGGAATTATGGGAATTATGGGAATTAGAGAGGGTCCCAAGGTCCTTCAAACCCCCGCGTTAGTCATCTCGCTTTTCAGCTTTTCCATTGGCCAAATCCGCTTCAGGGTCATGACTTCCACAGACTTGCCCCACCTCTATTGCACTGCAATTGAGGCTGAGCAGAGAACTTGCGTCAAATGGTTCCCTTCAAACAGTGATTTCTGCAGCTGCAGCCAGAAAAGTCAGTGTGTCATCAGTGAGCAGTCCAAACTCGAGGCAGGGTTGGGTACTTACTGGTACTAGTACACCCAACCAATTCATTATCACAAGCCTCAAATCACGGAAGGATACACGCGTCCGCTTAGAAACATCTGTAGCCGTCCCTTTCCAAGCAGCTCCAAGCAGCTCCAAGCAGCTCCCAAGCAGCTTGTCTATACGAATTGGTACGACCGGCTCTGGGCATCTGTACGCCGCGCCCCCCGAAGACCTTCTTGGAGCTGGAATAATAACCTTCGTCGTGGCAATAAGAGAAGGACCCGGTCAACTAATCACCTAATCACACACCAGCAGCCAAACCAGCAAACCAGCAAACCAGCAAACCAGCAAACCAGCCAGAGCCAGAGCTGCGATGCCCACAACGGGGCCATCTCCTCACCCTCTCCCTCTCCCAAAAATCTTCGGAATTTCGAGTATCCCAAGTCGTTGCCATCCATTGACGCTTCCGGCTGGTGCTTCTCGCGCCCTACTCCCAGCCCACGAAGCGATCCTCTGTGCAACCTGACTACACCCCGCGGTGGCGCGCATACACCTCCAACATGTCGATACCAATCGCCCCCTCCATCTCCGCGACCAGTCCCTCCTCACCCGATTCTAATGTCGACGATGATCCAAGCTCGATGCAAGCATCGGCCTGGCAAGCATCGCCCTCCGCAGGAACACCAGGTTCACAGGCACCGCGTGCGACTCCTCTGCAGAAGCGGCGGCGCGTAACGAGGGCATGCGACGAATGCAGGAGGAAGAAGATAAAATGCGACGGCAAGCAACCATGCACCCATTGTACTGTATATAGCTATGGTAGGTGAAGGTCAAAAAGGTTTCCGGGAAATACCCCGAGGAATCGGAAAAGAGGAATAATAGTAACATCCTCCGCAGATTGTTCCTACGATCAGCCGTCGAACAGGAGGAGAAACCCAGCGCCCCAATATATCGAATCTCTGGAGACGCGGTTGGCGCGGGCAGAAGCGCTCCTCAAAACAGTCTTGCCAGACGTTGATTTAAACGACCCGAATCTGGACGCCACCATAGCTGACAGGCAATCCTCCAATGCCAAGACTTCGAAGGGGAGAGCTGCAATGACGGATGCGGAGCAAGATGCCCAATTATCCTCCATGATCGCAATGACCGGTCAGCTCGACCTCGACGAACATGGACGGTGGGATTTTCATGTAAGTACAGGCAGTCTGTCTTTAACTTCCAGCAGTACATTTCTTTACAAATTCTTCTTACTCCAATGTATTATTCTCCTTCGCTTTACTCAACTTCACAATTCGTTTACTAACTCCTTCTATAGGGTGGCTCCTCCGGTACAGTATTCCAGGCCTCGCTGCGAGAACAGTTTGGAGATTTACTTGGGACCGATGAGAAACATGGTGCACCATTCCTTCCAAGGATAGCAAGAGAGAGCCCGTTCGGCACAACTGTTCCCCACATGTCTCTCCCTACAGGCCCAAATGCCAATACAGCTGTGGATTTGCCCAGTAAAGAGGCAGCTTTAGCTCTGTGTGCAAACTCGTTGAATTATGCATGCTCCCTATTACGCTTCGTTCACCAACCCTCGTTTTACGAAATGGTTGACAAGATTTACGACTCGCCAATTCCGCCCAACGGCGAGTTGGCACTATTGTATGTGGTCTTGGGATTGGGTTCTATCTTTGATACTGACACTCTTTCCCATGCTGACGTGGAAAAGAACACATACAAAGAGGGGCTAGACAGAGGGTAAATAACGATTTTCTCTTGTTTCTTTCGTTCTACTCCTTTTCAAGTACACATAAGCTTTCAGGCATTGCTCTTCATATGCACTTCCGTACAAATCCTTCAACTATCCTCTGGATTCTGCCGCTGTCAATCGAGAAGGTTGGGGGAACTGAGGATTCAGTTACCTATTCTCCAGACCACTTGGAGCAATACCCGCAATTATTCTAGAACAGTTTGTACATTACTTATTGAGAGAGACTTATTGAGCAATGACCGGAGCTTGTTGGATATAGAAAGCTGCCTCCTACGTTTGACTATTTGGTTACGACTGCAAGAGGCCCTCGGTGTCATGTAGGATCGAAATTTGCTCCCCTCCCACCATCTATCTTTCTCATGGCCAAAGACTAACAAGTTTTGTCTAGGCTCAAATACTTTAGGAAAGGCCGCGCAATGTTGGACATTACAGACTGTCGTGACATCGTATCACTGCAGACCATTCTTTTCATGATTCTCTTTCTCCAATCTTCTGCAAACCTCAGTACTTGCTACTCATACATCGGGATTGCATTGCGATCCGCTCTTCGCATGGGTTTGCATCGAAACCTTGCGCACAACAATAATTTCAACCCCATCGAACGCGAAATTAGACGAAGGCTTTTTTGGATCGTGCGAAAGATGGATACTTACGTTTCTGCTTTATTGGGCTTCCCCCAAATGCTCAGTACTGATGATATTGACCAAGTGTTACCCATCGAGGTCGACGACGAATACATTACCAAAGATGCAATTCTGCCAATGCCCGAAGGGAAAACTTCTCTTTACGCTGCTGCGAACGCACATACAAAGTTGATGGACATCCTGGCGGATGTCATCAAATATATTTATCCCACCAAGGGTATCCAGCAATCTGCCGATGGGACTAACAGTTCTTCTTACATTATTAGTCATGTCAAGATCAGGGAAATTGAACGGGATTTGGCGGAATGGCTTGATAGGCTGCCAATGGGACTTAGACCTGGGGGTGATGTGTCACCAGATGTCCTTCGGTATGTTTCTTTTTCTTCCAACATTAGGCTCGTCGAAGATTTACATCTTGACGACCAGGGGAGTAGTAGAGACAACATTCTAACAAATTTCAGGGTCCAACAACTTTTGCGTTTAGCCTACGCCCATGTACAAATGATGCTTTACAGGCCATTCCTTCATTATGTTTCACATAAGGCATCGAATGGTAAAGCTCTCGATGAACGATCATATGCTTGCGCTGCTGCTTGCGTAAGTGTGTCGAGGAATATCGTCCATATTACTACCGAAATGAAGAGACGAGGCCTTTTGTTAGGTGCCTACTGGTTTACCATGTATACAACGTTTTGTAAGTGCAGTCCATTTCTCCTTGCACTGCTCCAATTTCTCAAGTAATTTCTATTCTGGCGAAATATTACCATTTGTCAACCAAAACTAACTCGTTTAGTCTCTATTTTGTCGCTGGTCTTCTACGTTTTAGAGCAACCGGATAGTGGTGGCTGCCTGGAAATTCTCGCAGACGCGAATGATGGGAAGGACGCTCTTGCTGGTCTTGCCAGAATGAGCCAGGCGGCCGACAGATGTTCATCTGCGCTTAAGGTATGACATAAAAATTAAACTTTAGTTGGCAAACAAATACTGACATCTACAAAGCCCCTATTCGAGCGATTACCTAAGAGGTTAAAGGAGAACCGACAATCTTCCAATGGACCAAGAAACAAGCGCTCCGCTCCTTCGCCCACCCTCGGACACCAAACTGGTTCATCGCCTCTAGATCTATCCCGAGAAGAAGTATTAGGTCCTCCCATCGTCTCAATAACAAGAGCAAGGACTTTCCCAACACCACCCGCAGGTCAACAAGTACGCAGTCCCCGGGCATCCTTAGACGGCGCTCGATTCAGCGTCAAAACAGCCTCAAACCCAAATCTTCGCCAGAACTTCCAAGAACTTCTCACCCCCTCCGATATGTCAAGAGACCGGTCCTCAGTAGGAACGCCCGAATCAAGCAACACACCAAACAGCATGCCTCACCCACCATACTCCCAACCCGCCCATTTGATCAATACCTCCCTCCCCGACATGTCGACCATGATGTTCAGCGCTGAAGATCCATTCGCTTACCCTCCCTCTCATCCGATGATGGAATACGACAGTAATTTGAAGCAGGAGAATATAGTTGGTTTCCATACTCCGGATCCGAATATTTATATGAACAGTAATACCTCTGGCGCACCGGGAGTGTATGATGGTCTTGAGGGGCACATATTTGGGATTCCGCCGTATATTACGCAGAATCAGGGTCATGGACAGTATGGTTTTGGGCAGCAAGGGGGTCCAGGAGGTCAGATGGATATGAGTGGTGGGAATATGATGGCGGGGATGGAGCAGAGCTTGGGATTTCAGGGTATGACGGGGGGTCAGGGGGCTGATGGGATGGGATATGGGTGGAATGGGGGTGTTGTGCAGGATCCTAGGTATAGGCCGCAGTGAGTGGTGGATGAGCTTATGCTATGTCCTATTTGCTGAGAGGGTGTTGGAGCATTTTCCCCCCCCCCTGCTCGAGGGGACTTGGAGTTTTTATTCATCGGTGATTTGAGCATAGTAAAGGCGTGTTCATTGCTCCTTTCAGGGGTGTCAGCTCTTTGATGGGATTGTCGGGTGATTCATGGATGAGAAATGAGGCGTTGGTGGGTGCCCTTTGAAAAATAGGTAGTGGCCTTTAAGTATACCCTGCTTTACTGGTGGTGGTGCGCTGAATATATCATGATTGCGAAGAATATACCACCTGCGGCATCACTGCAGCCGTTTCCTCTGTTTTTCAGCATCACCTGGCAAGATATATGGGTCGAAGCTCGCTTTACTTGAGGATCTTGAGCCTGAAAAAGGTAGTACTATGCCTCACTATTATTAGCAATGTGAGAAATGACTAGATTAGATTATATTATATTAGAAACCTATAATTAAGCTAAACATAGATTAATAAGGTCCTACTTATTAATCCGAGTAACCAAAAGTCATTAATCGGATTGTTTTTTTTTTTTGTTTTTTTTATAATTAATAGTCTATTTAGCTACTTAGCAGCGCTATATAGACGTACTATTTAGGTCTAGTCTATAGATATAGTTATAAGCCATCGGCTCTATATCTAGAGCTAATAAAAGAAAGATAAAAGAGATCTAAAATAAATTAAATAATCTAAACTCTAAGTATAACCTCTATTCTAACCTCGCCTTCTAATCTAGTATATATTATATTATAATATAATAGCTCTTTTAAGAGCTTAGTTAGTATAGATAACAATCGTCTAAAAGTGCGACTCTAGCCGTCCTCTTTATAGTACCGCTTATTTATAGAAGTAAATATGTTTTAACGTATACTATAAATTAGTTGAAAAGACTACTTCTAAGTATAAAAGAGATGGTTTTAGATATAAGTTTAGTATTAGATAGGAATACTCTAATATTACTAGCGTAGTCTACTCTTTTATACTCTTTATATAATTCTTTAAAGTCTTTATAGTTTTTAAGTATATGTTTAATAGTTTAGTATAATTAGTTATATTATAATAGTATATTATACTAAATTACTAGTATTCGTAAAACTGCTAATACCTCTAATACTTTAGAGCTAAGATTTATAATTAACTTAATACTTATATTATTATTCTAAATTACTAGTATTCGTAAAACTGCTAATACCTCTAATACTTTAGAGCTAAGATTTATAATTAACCTAATACTTATATAATAGAAGGTACTAAAGAGATTAAGATTTAGATATTATATATTTAGCTTTAAAGCTCTTCTTATTTAGTATTAGCTATATTAGATAAGGCTTAGTTATTATTATTATAAGAACTTAGTAGTTTCTAACCTCTTATATATAGATGTTTATACTTAGTATAGAAGAAGGCTAGTTTTTCCTTTTCTTTTATATTAGAGCCTAGTATTTATATATCTCATTCTATCTCGAACGCACTTATAGTAGTATATATTTCGTGCTATTATAATTATAGATTATTTATTCTATTAATCTTATATAGATATCTATTTAGACTAATCTTCTTAGTCTTTATCTAGATTAATACTAAAGACTTAGCTTTTATAAGGTTTTAATATAGTTAATAGGTATAGTAAAATAGTAAGATCCGCTCTTTTATCTATCTTTTCTTATATAATATACTAGTATTATTAAAGTCTTACTTTTAATACTAAAGAGACCTAGCTATTATATTAATTATTCTTTTATAAGAGAATAAGAGCTATAAGAGCTATATTATATATTACTCTAGAGCTTTAAGTAACTCTCTCTTCTTATTCTCTTTTAATTACTAACTAGTAGTATAATAGCTCTCTATAAATATATAAAGAGAGTACTTATAGAATAGTACCTAATATTAAGGAAAACTAAACTAAAGAGAAAAGCGAAGAGTATAGGCACTCTAGCTTTAACTATATATATATTAAGCGAAGCCTCGGCAAAGCCTCGGGACAACCTGGTCACGTGAGTGACGTATATGACTAGGACTGTCATAAGTAGCTTACTTTATAAGCTTATTAGCCTTTTTATTATCTAGGATACTTATATATACTAAGATCTATTAAATTATTACTTCTATATTCCTCCTTTTTAAGATACTATATAACTAGTATATCTTTCCTAGAATAAATTACCTAGACTAGTTTCTAGGTCTCGTAGATAATATAATAGTAGCTTAGTTATTAGTAAAGATAGTAAGCTTTTTTACTATATCTCTCTCTCTATTTACTATACTAAGAGCTATCTAGATACTAATAAGCTTAGCTTTATAAACTATAAACTAGTTACTTAGTCTAATATCTACTTTATATACTTACTCTCTATATAGTTCTTATATAGTAGTACTAACTCTATTATTAGTATCGCTTCTATTTATAAAGACTTATATATATATAAAGCGAGATTGTTTTTAGATCTTATTATATTCTTTTATAGCTATCTTAGTATCTAGAGTAATATAGATATTAGGTAGTAACTACTATAGTTTAGTAATAATTAGAATCTTTCTTTTAATCCTTTCTTATTATCGTTATCTAATTATTATTTATATCTTATACTTAAGTTCTTAAAGAGAAGAGAGGTAAGCTAAGCTATCTCTAATAGTTTCTCTCTCTTATAGTATTATAATATATATATATAGGTAATACTTTAACTCGGTTTATAGAAAGTATACTAGTATAGTCTAGCTAAATATTAATTAGAAGGAAATTAGTTTTAGCTTTAATAACTACTACTACTATAGTTTAGAAGACTCTAGTTACTATATATAGTGCTTTCTTTTAGAGAGTATTTAGTATTTAGATTATCTTCTTCTAATAAGTCTTTTAATCTTATACTATTAGATTTAATATCTACTAAGTTAAGCTAGTAAATAAAATCTAAGATATAATAATTACTTTTATAAGAGTAATTATATTACTTATTAAAGCGTTCTACGTTAACTCTACTATACTACTTAGTATCTAGATTAACTTCTTAATCTTAACTTTAACGTATTCTATATACTTTATACTATTTAGTTAAAAGTCTAGAATAACTTCTAAGTATTAGATATAAGATATAACTTCGACGATTCTACTCTATCTTAGATTAATAAGCTAAAGTTCGTCGTAAAAATGTCTTTTATTTCTCTTATAAATAAAGTAGATAAGTTCGTACTTAGTAGAAGTAAATAGAGAGAGGTGTCTTTAAATATAGTTATTAGCTTTATAGTATATAATCTCTAGCTTTTAGATTATAGCCTCTATAATTTAGCCTTCTATAAAGAAGTATATATTATTAATATACTCTATAGACAGATCGTAGCCTTTGCTAATATTAATAAGGTCTATATTATAAAAGAGGTAGAGAATAGAGAAGAGAGAAGAGCCTTAGAGAATACTAGTTAGTATATTATAAATATTACTTATGTCTTTTAATAGCTTAATCTAGGTAGTTCTTCTTATAAGATAGCTAGATAACTAATAAATAACTTCTAAAAGTAGACCTCTTTTCTTTATATTATAGAGTAGCTACTTATATAATATATAGTTAAAGGCTTCTAAGATATTAAGTATAAGTAAGCTTACTATCTTTCTCTTTCTCTAAGCTAAGTATATCTTATTAAGTAGAAGATATATACTATACTTATATAATAATTACTTATAACCTCTTATATATATTATTAGTAATATAAAGTGTTTCTCTATATAGTACTAGATTCTTTTAGTAAGTACTAAGTTTATAACCTTATCTATTATATTTATAAGAGTAATAGAGTAGTATAATTTAGGTTTAGTATATATCTTCTTTCTAAGCTTATATAAGGCGATAGTAATAGACTTCTTAAACCTTTTCAAGTAATACTAAAGTTTTATAGACTTATTAAAGATATTAGTAAGGTATAAGATAAGAATACTAGCTACTATCTAGATAACTCTATTTAGTATTCTATTTTCTTCTAAGGCTTTATTTAGTATTATTTCTTATATTACTATTCTTACTTTATAGTCTTAGATAGACGTTTATAGCTTTTTAGAGAAGTAATATAGATAGAAGTAGATGTTTAAGAGATTAGGTTTAGAAGAGAATAAGAAGAAGGTTTAATATAGTATATTAGCTTTTACTTATATATTCTCTACTATTATACTATCTCCTCTCTTTAGATTAGAGGTAAAAGTAGAGGCTTAAGAGTCTCTTAATCTTATCTATCTTATTAAAGCCTATAGCCTTTTCTTATCTTTTATATCTAATATCTTATTCCTATAAATATTCTTTTAAGTAATCGCTATTAGCCTCTTTCTTATATATTTAGCTTCTTAGAAGACTCTTAGGTTATACTCTATACTATCTAATCTATTCTATCTTTTTATATATACGTTTAACTTCTTAAATAGCCTCTTTATACTCTTATATAAAGCTAGGTATTGATTTAAGAGTAAGAACGTAGTCTAGTATTAAGGCTTATATAGCTACTTATACTACTTAAATTATAAGATCAACTACTATATCTAGATTAGTTATAGTATAAATTATAGACTTTAAGAGAAGTAGTAAGAGAAGAAGCTTTATATCTATTTTCTTAAAGTCTTTCTTTACTATAACTAGGATAGATATATAGTTAATAAGAAGGACTATTTTAACTAGTATATAGTTAATAGCTATGTCTAAGTTCTTTTAGATCTAGTATAACTAGATTAAGTTTATAAGACTAGAATTATACTAGCTTAAGTTAATAGTAGTTCTAACTAAGTTAGATTAAACGTTAGATCAAGGTCTAGTAACTAAGCTTTTTAGTAATACTAGCTCTAAGTATCTTTCTTTAACTATACTTAGTAGAGCCTTAGCTTAGGCTCTCTTTCTTTTACTATATATATAAAGGTAAGTCTCTAAACTACTCTTTATAATATAGGTTAAAGTCTTCTACTACTATCTACTTATTATTTCTATACTTCTCTAATACTACGTTAAGTTCTAGTAGAATAGATTATATTAAGATACTTATCTACTTCTCTTTAGTATATATATATCTCTATCTTCTTACTAATAAGAGTTATAGATATTATATATAGAGACGATCTAATTACTATTACTAGTTCTTAGTATAATATAGAGTAAGTAGAGGTAATTGCCTCTACTAGTAACTCTTATTAAAATAGAGTCGATTTTTCTATTTATAAGAAAGTATATAAGTAGCCTACTTTATCTACTTATAAACGCCTTAAATCTTTCTTATAAGAGGTTATATATAAGTTTCTTATTATAGCTATTAAGCTAGAGCTCTTAGACTATAATAATATTATACTTTTATATCTTCTTATTTTATAATAGTAGGTTTATTATATTATATAACTTCTAGATATTATACTATAAAATAGAAAGCGTTAAGTACTAGTATATACTTATTACTTAGTCTAGAATAAGGTTTAGCGCTTTATAACCTTACTACTTAAGGATTCTATAGAGAGAGTATTTAATAATATCTTAGAGCTAGAGAGAATACTAAAAGAGATATTAGTAAAGTTATTCTCTAACTTTAGAGTTAATCCTATACTAGTATAGTCGACGGTCTTTCTTAAAATAATACTCTCTACTATTACTTTATTATTCTCTTTAAATAAGCTATTATATCTCCTATTATTAGTAAGCCTAGCCTATTTAACTTTAGATATAGATTTAAAGTATATTTTCTTTACTACTCTTTTACTACTCTTAGTTACTATAGTATATCTATTACTAACGTTTCTGTCCTTTCTAGGCTTTATAAAAGAGCTGTTAAATTTTCTATACTAGAGCTTAAGTTACTATTATATTAGTATACTTACTCTAAAGAACTAGCTACTTTAACTAGAGATATTATTTATATTAGTTAGTATTATAAACAGTTATTAGATAATAAGTAGGTTAGTAGGTATAGTAAAAATAGAAGATTTAAGTAAAATAGGCTTTAATAAAGTAGCTCTTACTTCTACTCTTTTCTATAATCTTTCTACTATTACTTCTACTACTACTAGAGATGTCTTATCTACCTCTACTACTTCTTCTATCTAGATATTCTTATAGGCGTCCTAGGTAGTAGGTATAGCTTAGAGAGAGAGAGTGAGAATTCTAGTAAATAGATTATTATTCTCTTTCTCTAGTACTCTTTTATCTAGCGTAGTAGCTCTACTCCTCTACTAAGAGACTAATAGTATAAGAACTAGCTTTACTAAGAATAACAGTTATAGCTATAGGTACTTTCTCTTCTTCTTAACTCTCTCTATAGCCTAGCTATAAAACTTATAGTCCTTTAAGAATATAGCGTATAAGAGTTTATAGTTAGTATACTTATAGATAGTTTTATTCTCTATATAGTTCTTAGTATTATAGTTTATAATATAGAAGCTATACTTTCGCTTAGCTTTATATATATATACTATATAGCTATATCTATAGTAGTAGAAGTATTAGACGACTTATATCTTTTAGCTATATTACTATATAGACTTAAAAGCTTCTTTCTATACTACTTTATATATCTTAATATAGGTATTAGTAATCTCAATTTATTCTCTCTATTATAGAATTCAACTATAATAGCGTTAGTATTCTTTTCTAACTTTTATTTAGAAAGCTATCTAAGATCTAAGATCTCTTCTAAGCTCTAGATAAGAGTTAGATTAGAAGTATATAGCTTTTTAGCTATAGTTTTCTAGTCTTTTATATCTACTAATTTAATTAGTATTAAAGATACTACTACTTTCTACGTTAGTACTAAGACTATAGCCTTCTTCTCTAGAAAGCCTATCTATTCTTCTCTATAGTATACTATCTTCTCTACTATTATAGGATTATAAGCGTAGAGAAAGACGTCTATAATAGTATGAAATATATACTACTATAGAAGAGGTATATAGAAGTGCGTTTAGTAGGATAATATACGTAGATACTAAGCTCTAATATAGAAGAAAAGGAAAAACTATCTCTCTTCTATACTAAGTATAAACATCTATATATAAGAGGTCGGAGACTACTAAGTCTCGATAATAATAATAACCGAGCTCTTTCTAATATAGCTAATACTAAACAAAAGGCTTTAAAGCTAAATATATAATATCTAAACCTTAATCCTTTTAATACCTTCTATTATATAAGTGTCGAGTTAATCGTAATCTTAGCCTCGAGGTACTAGAGGTATTAGTAGTTCTACGAATACTAGTAATTTAGAATAGCGTACTATTATAACGTCTCTACTATTTATTAGCCTAGTAGCTTCTATCTACTTTAATATAGCTTATATCTTTATAGTAGTATATATACTATTATTATAATTATAGCTAGAGTATACGCTAAGTACTATAGTAATAGCTTTATTTATCTACTATAGAAGCTTTTTAGATAGCTTATAAGCGCTTCTTAGTAACGCTATAGTTAATAAGTATATATATCTCTTTTGCTACTAAGCTATCGAGAGTAGAGGCTTTTATAGTAGAAGAGGACACGTATATAATAGGACTATTACTAGCGCTAGTACTTCTAGTAATATATATATAAGTTAGTATATTAGTAGATATACTCTAGCTCTACTACTACTTTTAGACTTCTTTACCTTTGCTTAGAAGCTTCTAGATTAACGTGTTTTAATATATACTATAGGCTTTAAAGTCTATTTAGAGTTATTAGATAGTCTACTAAAGCTAACTCTAATTACTCTATACTTCTAGTATAAAGAGGTATTTAATAATTAAAGCGAGGAAAGGGATTATAGTACTATTTAGTACTACTCTCTTCTTCTCTAGAAAGCTGTAGTTACTATATATCTTAAGCTATTATGTTTTAGCTAGGAGGTAAGAGCTATAAACGCGTCTATTAGTATCTTTCTTCTTAACTAAAAGCTATAATAGCATGTTATCCTAGATTATCATATAATAGTACTATTCTAAATTATCGACATTCGTAAAACTGCCGATACCTCTAAGCACTGCCGATACCTCTAATACCTCTAGAGCCGAGATTATAAATAACTAATACTTATATAAGCGAAGTACTAAAGGTATTAAATATCTAATATTTATATATAGAAGAGATTAAGGTTTAGATATTATATATTTAGCTTTTTAAAAGATCAAAGGTTATATATTTAGCTTTTTAGCTCTTATTATTTAGTATTAGCTATATTAGATAGAGCTCGGTTATTATTATTATTAGAACTTAGAAGCTTCTAAACTCTTATATATAGACGTTTATATTTAGTATAGAAGAGAGATAGTTATTGTTTTCTTTTATATTAGTATCTAGTATTTATATACGTTATTTTACTATATATACTCTTATATACCTCTACTATAGTTATATATATTTCGTACTATTATATAAAAATAATAACTCTTCTTCGCTAGTAATAGCCTTTATAATATCTCTTTTAAGCTTATTATCGCTTTTTTTATTTTAATTTTAATTTAGCTTAGAATTAGACTATAATAATATATTCTTAAATAACCAGGATTCTAGAGATCTCCTAAACAGCTAGTAATACTAGGGTTTAGTATCTATATAAATAGCTAGTAAAAATCGTATTTTATATATTAAGGGATTAGAATATACTAAATATTCTTAAGAATCTTAATAACTCTCTCTATATAAAGATTACTATATACGATTTAGATAGTTAATAATATAAATAGTTATCTAGAAAACTCTTAAATCACCTCTTTTACTCTCTTTTAATTTAATATTTAATATATTAGAATCTAGAGTAACTCTAGGTCTCTTCTAAGCTTTACTTCTAAGTATAGAGCCCCTTTTTAGGTAATAAAGTTAAGCTCTTACTAAAAGGTCTCTAACTTAGTACTATACCCCTAAGAATACTAAGAAGCTTAAGAATAATAAAGGTAAAAGCTCTACGCTTAAAAGCTAGAGAGATTAATAAGACTTCTCTAATATAGACGAGATATAAGATATAATCTAAGCTATAGAGGCTAAGAATTAAGAAAAAGAATAGAAAATTTTAAAGTAAGATAATTAGATTACCTAATTATTAGACCTAGTATAGTAAATTAGTTAATAACTATTAAATAACAACTATAGTCTAAGTCTTATCTAACCTATATAAATACCTCCTTCTATCTCTTTAAATCGTTATTAGAAGTAAGACTCTATCTCTAATATTCTTTCTTTATAATAACCTTTTTAATACCTATAATTTAAAAGTACTCTAAAAGCCTTTTAACCTATTAAAAGTAAAATTATAAAGAAAATTAAATCTTTAGATAATAATACTTTACTTACTTATAAGTAATAGAAGATATCTATATATAATAGACTCTAAGTAAACACTAACTATTACTATATACCTAAAACTTATAAAGCTCTTATCTAGGGAACGACTATAAAACTTACTAAGAACTACTTAAAGCTCTAATATAAGTCTAATATAGGTAATATAGCCTTTAAAGATTAATAAGATATAATTAAACTCCTTAATTCCTACTTCTTAACTAGTTATAAGAAGAAGAATACTTAAAATGAATTTTAAGCCTTATAAATAAGTAGAAAAGGTTACGTAAGAGAAACTTTTTTAGATTTTAGAGTACGCTTCTTAAGTATAGCTATACTTAAGAGAATACTAGAGTTAGAAAGATTCTACTTAATATAGAATAAGATTATATTATAGCTTTAAAGTAGCTCTACTTTAGCTAAGAGAGATTAGAATTATAATTTTAATAAGATAGTAGTATATCTTTTAGTTTTAGATAAAGAGAAATACTAAAATATAGAGTTATCTATAACTAGTACTATAGCTAAACTAATTAGTATAACCTTATTATTTAAAAAGATAAGTATCTTTTAATCCTTATCTAGCTCTACTCTAAAAACCTCTCTACCTTTATAAGAACTTAATTCTATATCTTAGAAGATTTTATAAACTACTAAACTATTTTCTACTAATAAAAAATCAAAGACTATATTAATAGACTAAGTTCTTATTAATATAAAGTATTACTATTATAATAAGCCTAAGCATTTTAAACTTAATTACCTTAATTTTCCTACTATTAATAAGATAAATAATTAATCTAAAAAAGAATAACTTTCTAAAAAGTACTTTAACTTTAAACTAAGTTAAGAGGAAAACGAAGAGGCCTAGATAAAAATTCCTTCCTAAGCTTATATAAATATAATCTAGCTAGACTTAATCTTTCTAAGCTTATAAGAGAAAAACAATTCCTTATAAATACTACTCTTAGTATATAAGAATATAGTATTAAAATATAAGCTTTAATAAATATAAGAGTAAATAAGTATCTATTTTTAAATTAGCCTCTAGCTCTATACTTATCTAAGTTAATAGGTTTAAAGATTTAAAGATTACTATATATAATATCTATTTATAGATATAATAACAGTACTAAAAGCTAGGTAAATTAGTTTATATAACTATATCTAAATATTAATAAACGTTATATTCTTAACTACTCCTTTATTATCTTAGATCTTAAATAATAAGACTTAATTATTAGTAATAAATAGTTAAACTACTTTAAAGTTCTCCTTAATCTCTTAAAAAGCTAGATTATTTAGCTAGCTAATTACCTCTTAACTCTCTACTATAGTAAGGAAATTTTACTTTCTCTTTCTAGCTAGAACTAGAAACCCTTTTTAAATTACTAGTTAGATATAAATTAAAGAGAATATACTATCTAGTAATAAGAAAGACATAAAAAAGGTAGACTTATAAATATAGCTAAGCTATTATTTCTATCTATAATAATACCTTTTAAAATTTTAATATCTAACTTTAGTTTAAAGCCTCTATAAACTACTAGTATAACCTTAAAAGGCTAAACCTTATACTTCTTTATTTATAAAATAAACATAAACGTAATATATTATAATATAAAATAGCCTAATTTAGAATTTTATATAATAAGCCTCTATAAGCTAGATTAGGTTATTAACAAGAGATTAGCCCCTTTCTAAGATAATAATAAGATAAAAGCTCTAATATAGACTTAACTTCTAAAGTATTACTTATTCTATAAAGACGTATTCTTAAAAGTAGCTTCTAATAAGCTCCCTTCTTACTAAGAATAGAACTATAAGATTACTTTAAATAAGCTACTTCCTAACTCCTTTTCGCCTTTATATTAATAGTTAACTATAGAGCTTAAAACTATAAAGGAGTATCTTATAAAGAATTTAGATAAGAGGTTTATTATTAATAGTAATAACTCTTTTACCTCTCTAATACTCTTTATTAAAAAGGCTAATAGTAATAAGTTATAGTTCTATATTAATTATAGAAAGCTAAACACTTTAACCTAAAACAATCCTTACTTAATCCCTTATATTAATAAGCTTCTTTTTAGAATAAGAATAGCTAAAATCTTTACTAAATTAGATATTAGATAAGCTTTCTATTATATCTAAATAGACTCTAAATTAGAAGAGATAACTATATTTAAAACTAGATATAGTATATATAAATATAAGGTCCTCTCTTTTAAACTCTATAATAGCCTTACTATCTATTAACATTATATAAACAACGTCTTAATCAACTATCTAGACAACTTCTATATTACCTACTTAAATAATATTTTAATTTATTTAAATACTATTAAAAAATAAAAAGAATAGGTTAGAAAAGTTCTAAAATAGCTCTAAGAAGTAAGACTTTAGATAGATATTAAGAAAAGTAAATTTAGTATTACTAGAGTTAAATATTTAGAATTTATCTTAACTATAAAAAGACTTAAAGTTAATTTTAAAAAAGTAGAGCCTTTATAAAACTAGGTCTAACCTAATACTATAACAGGTATAAAGTCTTATCTAAGGTTTATAGAATTCTATAGATAATTTATTAAAAGTTATACTAAAATCACTAAACTCTTAACTATAATAATATACTCTATAAAGCTATTTCTATAAACACCTAAATATAATAAAGCTTTTAAAGTACTAAAGACTAAGCTACTTACTATATAAACCTTATACTACTTTAATCTTAATTATAATATAAAAGTAGAAATAAACTTCTTAAAAGAAGTAATAGCTAATATATTCTTATAATAATATAATAGCCTTTAGTACTCTATTAAGTTCTACTTATATGTCTTAGTTAGCTATAAATTAAATTAGAAGATCTATAATAAAAAACTATTTACTATTATAAAAGCTTTTAAGAAATAGCGCCTTAAACTTATATTATATTAAAAGTATATTAATATATATTTAGACTATAGATTATTAGAATACTTTATAATAACTAAGCTACTTATAGCTAAGTAAGTCTAATAGATAAAGTTTTTATTAGACTTTAACTTTTAGATCTAATTTATATCTAGAAAGAGTAATTAAAAAGTAGATATATTAACTTAACATAAATAAGACTTAAAAACCTATAATCGAGCTAAATTAGATAGCTACTTATATACCCTCTTAAGACCTAATTAGTTAGACCTTTAAATTAACGTTAAACTTACTTAGATCTTTTTATAAGAATAGTTTATATTTCTTAATATAATAGATATTATTTTAGAGTTAAGTTTAAATATAATTTAAAAGTTAAAAGAAGATAACCTATACTCCTTTTAGTAAAAACGTTATAAACTTCTAAATAGATACTCTATCTTACTAGATAATTTACTTCTTTTTAAGAATTAACTTTACGTTTAAAAGAATACTAAACTCTATATAAAACTAATCTAAGAAGTCTATAATTAAGTATCTAGTATTTACTTAAGTATAAAAAAGATATACTAGTTATTAGTATAATACTACTACTAGGCTAGAATGTTTTTAGACTATAAGAGGTATATAGAGAATTGTTAAGCTTATAAATACTCTTATCTTTAATAAACTAAGTAATAAAGCTTTCTTTACCTCTTACTTATACTCGACTATCTTATATAATATTTATATATAGACTTTAAATTATTCTTAAAGAATAAATATAGATTTAATACTATACTAGTATTTATTAACTAACTTAGAAAGGATTTAATATTAATACTTTACTACTTAACTATAGACACTAAAAGCTTAGCTAAACTCTTTATTTAATAGATTTACTATTTTAGTTACTACTTTAAATCAATTATATCTAATTAAGAACCTTAATTTATATTATTATTTTAGACTAAATTTTATTAAATAATTAATATTAAGCTTAAGCTTAGTACTACTTATTATAAATAAATAAATAAATAGACAGAGATAATAAACTAATATATTAATTAGAGACTAAAGCCTTTTATAACCTACTATTAAGATAACTAGAGCGAATTAATCCTTCTAATAAATAGAGTATAAATAACACTTCTATACTTATTTATTAGTATAACCTCTTATTAACTTAAGTTTAAACTTAACCTAAGAACTTTATAAAACTAGAATATACTAAAGACGTCTATTCCCTAGAAACGTCTTAACTATAATAAGGTAGTAAAAGTAGCTTAATATATATACTCTATTTAGAGAATAGCTAAAAATAATATAGATAAAGCCTAAAAAAGGATAGAGAATAGTATAAATTAATACTAAAAAGCTATTAACTAAGATGTTAGAGATAAAGTCTACTTATTTACTAAAAATCTTAAGATAAATCGTCTTAGCTAAAAGCTTACTAAATAGTAAATAGAACCTTTTAAAATACTAGATTATATAAGATACTTTTATAAGCTAAAACTTCTAGAAAGATTATTAATTTATAATATTTTTACCTCTAATATACTTTTAAAAGACTTAAATACTCTCTTACTAGGACAAGAGGCTCTAGAGCCTTTACTAGATATTATTAAAGATATATAAGAATAGAAAGTATAAGAAATACTTAGTAATAGACTTTTTAGAAGATAGCTATAATATTAAGTAAAATAGGTTAGATATAATTCAGATCCTACTTAGTATCTTATAAATAATTTTTAAGGTTTACTATATTATCTAAGAGACTTTTATACTAAATATCTAAAAGAGCTAGAACTATCTTAATACCTCTTTAAATAGCTTAATATATAGAAATTAGATAAGAATTAAATAAAAGAGTTAATTTATAAAACTCTATTAATACTCTTTAATTCTAGTTACCTTTAATAAGAAACTTATAATAAAAACCTAAGATAAAACACTAACTAGTAGGAATATTTAAAGTTAATAAAGTAAAGAACTAAAACTAAGTTACTACTAAAATAGAGCCTACTAACTCTCTCTAGGCCGTAGCCTCTTCTTTCTCTAACTTATTATCCTTCTCTCTACTCTCTTAAATATAAGAAGCCTAAATTAGCTCTTTCTCTACTACCTCCTTCTTATAGAGACGCTTCTTACCTTAGTAACCTTCTATAACTAGCTTTAGAGGAGACGTCTATAAACTCTTTAAGTAGGCCTTAAAGAGGACCTAAACCTAGGTTTAGACAGAGGTCTTACCCTCTATAACATAGTATAAGAACTATTGAATATTAGTAACTAAAACCTCTTTAATAAGTAAGAGGTACTTATAATAACCTTAGTACGAAGTACCTAAGTCTCCTTTAAAAGAGTAAACTATACCTCTAAACTATTCTTTAGTACCTCTATACTAGTAATAACTAACACCTTATCTAAGGCCTTAGTAGCCTTCTTAATCTTCTCTTTCTTCTTCTTACTCTTAAGCTTACTAAACTCCTTTCTAACAAACTATAGTAACTATCTAAGTTAGAATAGATTTAATATATATTTAGAATAAAACTTACTAAGATATATATAGTATTCTACTCTATATAGTACTTATACTTCTTTAACTTTAGCTTCTTAAAAGCGTATATATAATCTCTATTCTAAGATTTTACCTAAAGATACTAAACGTAGTAGACTTAGTAGATAGCTAGAAGTGTACTAGAAGAATATAAGAGAGATATTTTACTATATTAGATTAGCTTTAAATCAGGTTTAATTAAAAAGAGAAGAACTTACTTTTATATATATATATATAATATATATATTCTAAGAAGATAAGTTAGTATATAAAGATATACTTAATTAGAAGATATTCTTACTATTTATATTATTTAGATAAAAAGAAAAAAAGAAGAGAAGTTAGAATTAGAGAAAAGTCGTCTACTAATATACTACTTATAATAATAGCTATTACTTTATAATTATTATTTATCGCTTAATAATTACTATTATAATATATAATAATAGTAAGAATATAATAACTCTATAGTAGCGTATCGCTTCTTATCTACTAGCTAATTATTAGCTTCTCTTCTGTTTATATCTTATTATTATATAGTATATAATAGTAAATAAAGAGTAATTAGCTCTTAAATAATAATACTATTAGCTACTAACTCTACCTCAACTACTAGATACTATAATAGTAGATAAATTACATTCTTTATAATAAAGAGATAAATAATACTTCGATCAACCTAATACTACGTCGATTAATAACCGAAGACTCGGGATAAGTCTTTTTAAAGAAGAGGGGATATAATAGTATACTATTCTAGATTATTATATAATAGTACTATTCTGAATTATTAGTATTCGTGAAACTGCCGATACTTCTAAGTACTACTAATATCTCTAATATCTCTAGAGCTGAGATTACGAATAACTAATACTTATATAAGCGAAGTACTAAAGGTATTAAATATCTGACATTTATATATAGAAGAGATTAAGGTTTAGATGTTATATATTTAGCTTTCTAAAGGATTAGAGGTTATATATTTAGCTTTTTAGCTCTTGTTATTTAGTATTAGCTATATTAGACAGGGCTCGGTTATTATTATTATTAGAACTTAGAAGCTTTTAAACTCTTATATATAGACGTTTATATTCGATATAGAAGAGAGACAGTTATTATTTTCTTCTATATCAGTGCCTAGTATCTATATACGTCATTCTACTATACGTACTCTTATATGCCTCTACTATAGTTATATATATTTCGTACTATTATAAAAGCTAGTCTAATACTATATAATTCGCTATTAGAGGAGTAGGCTCTTAAAAGACGATCACACGTATCTGCTTATCGCTGTGGTATATAGTTGAGGTTTTATTTCTAAAAAGTCTACACGGAGTTGTTTTTTTAATCAGATTATTAGTTGATTGATTAACAGATCACGTGACCGGCCCCGGGGTGGCGTCGGAGTGGCGTTCCGGCACTGCCGAGAGCTTAAGCGAGACCACCTCCTAAGTAGTCTCTTTACGACTCATATAACTTCTTTGTTTTAAGTCTTAATAAGTTAGCTATTAATTATCTAGTGATAAATATATATTGAGAAGGTATATAAGTACTAGTTTTAAGCTTTTTAAGCTTTATATACTATGTATAGTATATTAATTATATTAAAATAGATTAATTAATCTAATCTAATTAATATACGTAAAACTTTCTATACGGCGGTTAGATAAGAACAACATGGCAGCGAGTGGATGCTCAACTTTTTCGGTCGTATTCAATCATGGCACGTCATTCTCCCGACCTACTAGGGGGGAATGAACTTGTAAGTTCTCTTTCCTGATACTAAAATTGGGCTTGGAAAGTAACTTTTGGAAAGAAATATGACGACCGAGTTGAAGGATCATTATTTGAGTAACCACCCAGCCTCCAGCTCAGCTACGCCAATGTCTCTGGCTCCCAGCGGAACAATATGGAACCGTTACCACCTATTTAACCCCGATAACCAACTTTAAGCGCTTGAACGAGGGCGATGATGCAATGACTTGGTGCTGTAAAATCATCGTTTCGAGAGGTTCATATTTGCTTCTGCCAAGGCAAGTGCCGTTCGAATAAGTTCCACACGGAAATTCGGTTGTCGGCTCTTCTCCACCAACTATATTCGCCGGGAGGATATAACTTTGCATCAAAGGAAAGTAGACAAGCGAGAAACGTAGACTCCTTTCCCAGTTCACCCCGGACGTACGTGTAATTCCCGCGTGAATCTCGAACGGAGAATCCCTACCTTATTAACACTCTTTTCTCATACAGCGGAACATATTACAACTCCAATGGCAATATTTTCAGTTTTCAAGAGACCGGTGGTGGTACAGGTACATGGGGTACCAATTGCGAGGCTTTCGAAGGCCTGAACTGTCAGGGAACTAAGCTTGGGGAGACTGGGAATGCGGTTGGTCCTGCGAAGGAAGTGCGCTAATCTCTCAAGGGCCGCACATAACGTGAACTGTTGGTACAGATGATAGATTTATTTGTTGAAGTAGAGTGGATAACAAAAGGGTAGATCTGGACACATTTGGAAGTCCACTTTCTCGTTATCAATTCTGTCTTTAGGTTTAGTTTATTGGGTGGGCTTAGAAGGAGGAAAGTCAAGGAGGAGAGGAAAGGTGGAGAGGGTCTTTACTTTGTTGCCGTTGTTTCCTTCTTGGTTATCACACTTTCTTTACCATATCTGTACCAAGGGTTGCAGAACTCGTGTAGCGTAGCAACTAAGAAAAACAGGCATTCTTCTGCGAAATATTCAGAACACTTCTGAAAATTCCCCGAAGTAGGAATTCAGTTCCCTCAGTCTTCAAATTGCTCTCGAGCGACAATTCTCTTAGCGGGACTACTGGGACCGAGTATGATTATGTTTGTTTCGATTATGTTTGTTCTAGGAACCATGCAGTACTAGAGAGGAGTTATTATACGGATTTTTCAATGGCTGTAGCTCGCGTAAGGTATATGTTTACGACTTATTAGGCGAATAAATGGAAGCATTAGTATTCTTTGCAAGTAGATTCATATATGAAATGATATAAGAAAGGACATAATTCGAGGAGATGAGTTCCCCTTCTCTAGATACTGTCTCGCGGTGCGTAGGGCCGCGCTTGTCTTCCTGCTGCTTTTTGTTGTGATTATTTGAAGGATGGGCGATACGTCTCGGAAGGTATCGATCGTTTCAGTCGGAGAAGATAAAAGACCTTCTCTCGCGGGGAGTTTTCCCCTTGCGAGCACCAACACCAACAACGGAGGCAAAGCATTTCATTTCGGTGTATATCAACTCATATGGGAGAGGAGAATGATTTCCGTGCCTTTAGGATATCAAGGAGAACTTGACGAGGTGAATCAAACTATACCGCTTGGCCGCATCGGATTTTGCGGCCCGATGCGGCTTCGCTAGAGCGATATCATCCCGACCCGGGCCAGGCAGCTCCCAAGCTTAAGCTTCTACCTTACCCCACGATTTTAAACAGATTCAACCACTTTGATAACTGCGCCTGCATCCTTTCTGGACGTCTTGGAACTTACTTTGGTATCTGCAAAGAGTAAAGTATTAAGGTTCCGGCGTTGCGCGTCCTGAAATCATTTGATTTCTTGTGGAGATATCCTCAAGATGGCCACTCTGCAACCTACCCCGTTGTCCCCAACACAGTCTCGTGCGGGTAGGCTCATTGTCCAAGGTTAGTTATCGCGCATACTTATAATTTTCATACTATGGTCTTTTCTAACCGCCATGGACCATACAGAACTTCCTAAATTCGACCTCGAAACCTATATCCAAAACTACGAAGGTGCGTACCAACACTACTTCCCGTAATCTTGGAACAAGTAGCTAAACAACCCGTAGGCCGAACTCGGTATGAACGACTGATACATATTGGCGTATGCTCCGCCTTTCTCGGGGTTGATGCTCTCAAGCTTGCGATTGCAGAGGCAAAGGCCGGAAGAGATACCAGACGATATCGCGATGCGGCAACACATCTGCAAACAATAGGTCATGGAGAACAGGAGGCGCAAATAGATCAGGCATGGATTGAGAGACAGGACAGACAGAACCAAGAGGAAACACGCCGTGCCGAGGCTGAGCTAAAGGGCTATAAAAATAATCTCATCAAAGAGAGCATCCGAGTATGCTACCCCCTCACCCCGCCCGCTCCTTCCACTTCAAGGCCGTAAGCAAAGAATGCTGGCTAACATCCGACAGATGGGACATGAAGATTTAGGAAAGCACTACCAAGCTATCGGTGAGCTCTCGCGCGCATTCGAGGCATACAGTCGCATGAGACAGGACATCTCACTCCCCAAACACGTTATCGACGTCAGTAAACACCTTGTTGAGGTTGCAATCGAACAGAGAAACTGGCTCGCCGTCACTGCCAACGCGCAAAAGATCCGAGTAGCCATGTCGGAGGAACCCATTCAGCCATATACCGCGGCGGCAGAGGGTCTGGCAAGCTTTGAACAAACAGATTACGCTGGTGCTGCTTCGCTCTTTCTCTCGGCCGAACCTGGAATGGGACGAAGCTGCGCCAACTTCATCAGTCCCAACGATGTCGCAATATACGGTGGACTTTGTGCTCTCGCAACAATGGATCGTAACGAGTTGCAGAAGCGGGTTCTGGAGAATTCCAACTTTCGTACCTACCTAGAGCTTGAGCCACAGATTCGACGTGCGATTGGTTTCTTCATCAGCTGTCGATACACAAGTTGCTTGGCTGTTCTGGAGGCTTATCGTGCCGATTACCTGTTGGATGTCTACATGCATGCACATATTGACAGCGTCTACCAGATGGTTCGTGTCAAGTGTATCGTAAACTACTTCATCCCATTCTCCAAGGTTACGTTGGCAAGTCTCAACGAAGCCTTTGCGATGCCAGGAAAGACGATGAATCAAGAGTTGATTGGTATGATTCAGCGTGGGGAACTGGATGCAAGAATCAATTTGGTCGATGGAGTAAGTTTTACTGTTACCACCTCTTTTATTCTCAAATGCTAATTAATATCACAGCTTCTGGAAGCAAGAAAATCGGACCCACGTCAAGCAGCATTTCGCGAAGCCCTTGACCTAGCAGAAGAGTTTGAGAAAGAATCTCGACGACGTATCTTCCACATGAGCATCAAGATGGCGAATCTGGAGGTCCAGCCATTGAAGGTTCGTATTGGTGGACAATCATTCTCGGATCATCCTCACGATGGTTATTCCGGTGGACATCATCAAAGCGGAAAGATTCACTTTTAGGAAAAAGAATAGGACTGGAGTGAGCTTTTTATGAAGATATGTGGTACGACTGCGAAAATATTATTGGCATGGAGTAAAGGGAGATTCATTCATTTGCATACAAGGCGTCTAGGAGGGGAAGGGAAATTTTAGCGGAAAAGCGAGTTGGTATGACTTGATATGATCCGATGCGACTTGCTAGGCAATGCTCTATCCGAATGCCAGAATTTAGACATGAGGCTTTTGTTTCCTACTCGTGGTTCCCTTATCAATGAGAAATAATCTAAAGGAATTGAATAGGAAGGTACAAATAAGCCGATGAAGTTAGCGTTAAACCTTCTTTGCCTGGCCAATGAGGCCGCAGCGCCGAGCTACAACAACTCCCCATCTTCGTGAGACGTGGGACCGACCATTTCACGTCAAGCAACTCCTCAGCGAACACAATTCTATATCCTCTTCTCAGACTGCCTGGTGCATCGGAATCGGAGAAACAATACTCACTCAGCCCAGTTCTCTACAGAGTCACGATCTGGTTGGTAGCGAAGCCGGAGATGTATCCTCCAGCTGTTTTGAGAGCGAAGGAGGAGGCAGAGTGGAGTTTCGTTGATGTTGAGGGTGAGGATGTGTAAGTTGATTTCTTTTCCTCTGTGTGATGGACGTGAGAGGGGAGTGTTGTGAGAGAAGAAGAAGTGTATGAGATTGAGAGTATAATGGCAGAAGTGGGTCTGCATGAGTGTGTAGTGCTGATGTTGGATCTTAGGGTTTTTGGAAGGGCAGTTGATGATTTTGATGGAAAGTATCCGGTTGAAGGGGAGAAGTATACTGGTGAGTGGGATTTATTTTCTTTTGGGTGTTTTTTGGTTTAGGTTTAGGTTTGATCTTTGTTTTGGTGCTAAGTGAGAGCCGTATGGGGAATCGGGTCGTGCCTTCCCTTCTCAACATCTCGTCTTGGCATGAGGTGTCTAAATTAATGTGCGAGGGGAGGAACGGTCTGGGGTCGAGGGCCCGTTGTATGAGGCTCGGGTGGCAGAACTCGAGCGGGATCGAGCGATTTTACTTGGAGTCCCGAGGAGTCCTGGGAGTTCATGTTCCTATCTCAAAGTTGGCTGAGAGCCGCATAGATGCCTACTGTCAAGACCAAGCGGATAATTTTGTTAGCCGGGCTTCAAGCTTTTACCGCGATGTTAAGTTGAGAAATTACTGCCATCGTTTCTATCTCTCAAATTCTCATCTCTGTATCGAGAAATATTCTCTGATTACCTTCTAGCAAAATTACACGCCCGAGGAGTAGCCAAACGTCTGGGTGTCAAGCATGGACTCATATATCTACCTGGCTTGCCATCAATGACCTACGAGGACTCGGACCAGGAGGTTTACTTTCGCCAACGTCGATACTTCTACTATTTGAGTGGCCTCAACAGACCCGATTGTTTCGTCACTTACCACATCAAGAGTGATTTCCTGACGGCCTGGATTCCGCCTCAAAATTATGGGCGCAGTGTTTTGTACAATGGCCAGAACCCCACCCCAGAGGAGACCATGGCCATTTCAGACTTTGATACCGTCGAGCTCAATACTGGTTTGAGGGAGGCCCTCTCAAAATTTGCTCATCGCGAAAAAGGAAAGATCTATCTCCTTCACGACTTCCAGACTCCCGCGATTTCCCAAACTATTACCTGGAGATCTGGAGAGACCACTTCTCTACCTTCCCTAGGCTCTCGGTTCGATGTAACTTCATTGAAACCTGCGATAAATGCAAGTCGTGCCATCAAATCTCCTTACGAAATTAAATGTATTCGAATGGCCGGCGCTATCACCGACTCAGCACACAGAAATGTTCTTCGTGCTCTGAAAGGCTTATCCAACGAAGCGCACGTTGAAGCTGTCTTTCAAGAAACTTGCATTTCTAACCAAGCCAAGTCACAAGCATATGGAGTTATCGCTGGTTCTGGTACCAATGCAAGCTTGCTCCGTAAGTAGATGTTCTGTTTCATCTTGCCCCTGGACTGTGATGAAACATTAACTAACTCATATTTTAGACTATGGCGCCAACAACGAACCCTTTGAGCAAAGACAGCTAATGGTTCTAGATGCTGGCTGTGAGTGGAACAATTATGCTTCAGATGTCACGCGGACATTTCCCCTCAATGGAGAATGGTCACCGGAAGCGAAGGAGATTTACGATCTCGTCGATCAGATGCAACAAGAGTGCATTGCAATGGTAAAACCAGGAGCAGATTACCGAGTCATCAATAATCATGCTCACAAGGTTGCTGTTCGAGGACTCATGAAGCTTGGGCTCTTAAGAAATGGGACCTTCCAAGAAATCTATGAAGCCGGTGCTTCAGTACCATTCTTACCCCATGGACTTGGTCGTAAGTCTACCCACATACCCCGTCCACATACATCAACTAACAAAATCTCAGACTATATGGGCTTGGAAGTCCACGACGTTGGTGAGAACGGAGCTCTTCTATCTATCTCCGATGCCCAAACTCCAATTTTTAAAATTACCACCTTCTCTAACATACCCGGAGTTTACAATCCCTCCATCCTAGAAGCAGGCCATGTTATCACTGTTGAACCGGGTTTGTATTTTAATCGCGATGCTTTTGAACGGATGTATTTGAAGGACCCGGTGTTGAGCAAGTATATTAATGGGGAGCTGTTGGAGAAGTATTATCCGGTTGGTGGGGTGAGGATCGAGGATGATTTGTGGGTTAAGGAGGGGGGATTTGAGATTTTGAGTTTGGCTCCAAAAGGGGAGGATGCTTTGAGAATTATCAGAGAGGGTGCTGATGCTGGGAATTAGGCTGGTGAGGGAGGTTACTCGTGGGACGGGGATGACATGGATGGGTGATGGACTGGGTGTTTGGGGCTTTGTAAAGTACTTATTGTCTGATGTGTATTTGTGATTGTGCTTAGACTTCTTAAGAGACTCGGTTTCATAAAGCAAGCCCTCATGCCTTTCTGCCTTTGGTTGTCTTGTCATCTCTCTTCAGTTCGTGTTCAGTTACGTGGTTTCATTTTGTCTTTCATTTACCATTTTGTGATAGAGTTCGGAGTTTTGCTAGAATCATAAGGACTATGATCATGATTACAAGGCAGTAGAAAGTTCTTAAATTGACTTTTGAGTAGAGCAAAAATTCTCTCTCCGAGCTACTCCACAGGGACGAACAAACCTTCGTTTTTTGGCGTCTTGAAATAGTGCGATGTCTTGACGTACCACGTATCAACCAAGCAACTAAAATGCAAAAACACTAGTACGATTGCAAGCAAGTCAATTATACGTCGTTACACCTTTTCAGTATATTTTTCTGATCTTTGTGAGCAAACAACCACCCGGTAGATATCAAAAGTGTCATTAAATCAACGCCAACGACTGGACAATAAACTTGGAGCTCGGAAATAATGCTGCGGCATATCCTACATCTACTCATATTTTTTCTATAATTTTGCGACCGTTTGGTGTTGAGTTGTAGGCGTTGCTGCTTTTCGTGACTGAGAGCTATCTCCGAGAAAAATATATCCGAGAAAAATATCTCCGAGAGATAAAATTAATCCGCGATTATAAGCCCCAGGTTAAATTCATGAAATAGTAATTGCGAAAAATGTACCCGAGAAGTGATGTCTCCAAGTATAATATCTCCAAGTATAATAAAGTCTGCTCTGAAGTAAATACCTTGAATTAAATGACTCCGAGAAATAGGAATCCGAAAGAACTAAATCCGAAAAAAGTCCCGAGCGAGAAACCATATCCGAGAATATAACTCCGCGATAAATCTCTCCGAATTTTCACTATTTGAAGTTCATTTGGGAGCCCTAAGAGTAGGGTAGGGTAATAGGCAGTTACTCTAATTTTAACTAGAGCAACGTCACGCCGAACGCAGGTTAGTCGGAGCGGCCATCGGGATGACTTAGCCAGGGTCCAAGGGCTCGAGGATGAATAATAAATGATAAGTATCTAGAACACCCTCTCCATTTATTTAGCTAGAAAAGAGGGGTGTTTTTGTCAGAATCACTTTTCCTACCTATGAACACCCCTTTTTGAGTGAATGATAAGAGCTGATAGGTGAATTTCCTCAAGATGCTAGTTAGCATTTATTATTACACTTGTTACTTTTCCCTAGAAAAGAGCAGCAGATCTACTAGCTAGTTTGGATAATAACAGGCCTCTTCATTGGCGCCAAGACAACAGGAAATAGAATATTGGGACACGACAAGGATTTTAATATTTCACAGCTTTATTGGAGTCAGTGAAGAAGGTTGAGGTAGAAATGATTTAGGTCTCGAGCTTCTATGCTTATATTAGAAGGGAAAACAAAGAAAGAGATGAAAATAAAATTTCATTTCAGAGGAAGAGAAGAGAAGCTTACTCTATTTAGTAAATTGCTACCCAGGTGCGCTAAGACAGTAGCTAGGCTACGATTGAACTTGTGGACCACAAAGAGTGCTACGAAGTCTGGGAATGCTTTGACTCTTCACTGCTTTCTTAGCCTCAACGAAGGACGGACGGGGTTGAAAAAACCTTTGATGCCACTTTACTGCTTTCTTAGTATCAACAAAGGGGTTAGCTTGGGGTTTTTGAGGGGAGAGAGGATGGAGTTAGTTAAGAGAGCACTACTTTATCATCTTCAACGAAGAGGGCTTGCATTACACATCATGAAAATTCAGGTGAAAATGAGTGATTTCAAATATGAAAAAGGGGGATCCACTACTAGCATCACTGTATACTTTCACATAAGTTTATCGAAAAGGTTAGGCTTCACTAGGAGGGAATATAACGAGCAACGTTACCAAGCCGTACGCCAAAGCAACAATGAGAGCAACGGGATACGGTTTCGCGAATCAGATGGAGGGGGCGAGTAAGATACGCTACAAATTAGCGAAAGAGTGCGATAAAAAGTAGTTTACTTTTAGCTCTGGAAGAAGTATATAAAATTTACAAGTTGACTAAAACATCCCCTTCTTTTGACTGGAGTGACTAGAATATCCATAAAAAGGGTGTCTAATCACATGTAAGTTAATAGAGGGTGTTCTATGTATTTACAAATAATTAGGGGGCGTTTTAGTCAGTTACCGATTGATAAAAAAAAAGTAAAGAACATTCATGACTAAGGCTCTTCTTGACTTTGAAGAACTTTCTGCTATTCAGAGTTCTCTTTTAGTCTTTTTGTAGCTCTTTCACTGCCTATTTGAAATATATTCAGAGTGTATTTATATTTTCATTCATAGTGTATTACCCTGAGCAACTCAGAGTAGAGCAATAGGCGTTCCCCTTATTTACTCAGCCGACCTGTTACTCTTACAATACTCTGCCCAGAGTAATTAATTTGTTCTCACGCTGAGACCGTCGGAACCCGAAGAAAAGCGGGAAAAACCAACGCAAGTAACACAAGAAAATACTTCCACAACCTGATAGCTCGAAGTAGAACCAAGGACACGAAGGAAAGGATCACATCACATCAAGGAACCAAAAGTGTTAAATCATCAGTTATAGATTGATCCAAATCCCACCACAATCAAATCCCCTCAACACACCCCTATATTTACAACAACCACCACACACCTCCACACTTCCATCTCTCTCGTATCTAATTAAAAATAATCATTCTCCTTTCTCTCCACCTTCAAATCATCAAGTAGTGTCACCAAATTCTTTCTCAACAGTATGATGATTTAACCGATGGTAGCATCGAAAGGCTCAGCAGTAGAAGCCCCACCAGCTGCCTTGGTATCAAGAGCAATATTGTTGGTCAACTTGGTCTGCTCAGCTGCAAGATCTCCACCGGTCTTTCCTTGAGCGGCATCAATTTTGAGACCGAGAACCTCGGCCGTGAGCTTGAGGACCTTGTTCTTTATTTTACCGTTCTAGTAAAATATTAGTATGAGAACCAAAGAGAAGAGAAGAGGGGGAAAACATACTTTGATAGCAGTCGCTGCATCTCCGGTGGCGGCAGCGGCAGCAGGGTTGAAGGCTTGAACTTCAGCATCTTCAGCCGCGTCGTGAGTGGCCTTGATGATCTTGAGATCGGCAGCGCTTACACCTGCGAGGTTTGTTTGATCGATTTTGGCGAAAAGGGCGTTCGCCTGGGTCTCGGCGGTACCGGCACTTCCACCGGAGATTTGGATATCGTTGTAGGTTTGTCCCGCGGTGAGGACGGATGCGCCCTGTGGATGGTATTGTCAGTATTTTGGTATTTGGAAGGATTTCCGAGGAAGGAGGAAGAAAGAGCGTCTCAGTCCTCCTAACTCGCACGAGAAAGGAAAATAAACTTGGAGAAGACGCACTGTTGCGGCTCCCGTGCCACTTGATGCTTGAGCACTGGCAGTTCCTGAGGCGGCTGCTGCCTTGGTCTTGGTGGAGGTCTTTCTCTCCATTAGGATTGGGTTGGCGACAGTGAGGGCCACGAGGGCGAGAGTCAAGGTTGCGTATGAGAATTGCATTTTGAAAATTGTTGTGTAAGAATTTGAAGAGGCTTTTAAAAAATATAAACAGTTAAGAAGTGTAAAAAGTTTGTGAGAGTTGTTTATAGCAGAGCACAGCTCAAAAAAGAATGTGAAGAAGGAAGGGATTGAAGTTGAATCTGGAAGACTGATGTAGTGAATGAGAGCGCTGCTGAAGAGAAGAAAAGAGTGATAGAGGGAGGAATAGAACTGATCATATAAACACTTTCCCCCAAAGGGTCCGTTTGTTCTGGCAAGGGGGGAGAGGTCAGATCCGCAAACTGCACGGATGGCATGACAGTTTCGATTGGTTTCTTCGTCTCATCCTTTGGATTACGGTATCTCGGTTAGGACACCGGAGATCTCGTCCCATCAACACGAAGTCAAAACAAGCTCCTGCCAACCTCAACGTTCGACTTGGCTTGGCTTGGTTTGGGCTTGGAAGAGGCTTGTCATTCTTGGCCATTGCCCCAGGCAAACACCCTGAACCACGGCTCTGGCACCCACAATTGCGAACAGTTCATGGCTCTTGAAACCCCCTCGCCCCCCACAACCGTCGCAGTCAAATTGAGTCCTGGCGCAGTGGTAAACCGATCCGGTCAAGCGGTAAATCATACATGCTTCACGTGTGCTTATTGTTCCCTGGTCGTGCAGCCTCTTTCCTGGAAAGCGGCAAACGCAAAACTTTACTCCGTAGATGGTGAAAAGAGTGGTTCTTCATCTTCTCTCGGATCATGAACCGCTCGCGGAAAATTTAGCGGCCAAGAACGTCCAAGCTTATTGGCGGAAAATCGCCCAGGGGTCGAGCTCTTGTTTGATGATGCCGGTGAAGATCAGACCGTTTCGGATTGTTAACCGCAACTAGTTTTGCTAAATCCCCTGACCCTTTTGACTAAATCGCCTGATCTAACCAAATTAGGATATTTTCCGTTCGCGAACACTACTAAAGTACAAAATCATATATCACTAACCCTTATCCCTAGCCCTAACCATACCCGATCCCTAACCCTAACTAACCCTAACCTTAAAAACTAGGTTACTACCCCTTAGAATAGAGAATTAGTGTTATACAGGCGTGATAAGAGTGCTTAATCGGGTTAGAGTCAGGCGATTTAGTCAAAAGGGTCAGGCGATTTAGCCAAAGCCCGCAAGTTTGAACGTGGACGAGAAGGAAATGACATGAAATTAAAGCATTCGGGTCAAGTGTAATCCGTCGGGGATTAAATTTCAAGGCTAATATTCAACGTTAAATGACGCGAGGGATGCTACGCTACTTGCAGCAAGCGCTTCGAACCTCGAGTGTTTGCGAGTCATGTACCCCCTAATTAGACGTTAAACCCTTTTTTGGGGAGAGTACGACTGTACGAGTCTCTTGAGTATTTCATCTCTTCTTCCTTTGTTTCGCCGTCCGGATGGCAAGTGTCACTCTCATCCGAAAGTCCCGAATCAGGTCTCTAAGATGCATCCTCGCGCACTCCTAACACACGAGATGTCTGGCGATCCATTGCATGCGACGATGTCATTTACTCCTGTGAAGGCGAAATAATTCATTCTACTTTCATGTCAGTCCTCTCATTCCTAACCGGGTTAATGGCTCGACCGAAATAGATTTTCATCTGAAGGCCAAACTTTTGTTTTCCCGCTCGGCCAGCGCTATGTCATCCAAATCCTCGAAGTTATCCTCCAAATCGACATGGACCCTGAGTTCCTTCTCTCCCATAACTCTCCAGGTCCTCTTCAATTCCTCAAATTCCAATAGATTGTCCATTTCTTCGAATCCTATGATGTACAGCTCTTTAGCCCACGGACAAGCTCTCAGAGCGCGATACCAAATATCCTCCGCTTTTGAGCGAAATGATGGAGTCTCGAGACAATAGAGAATGTAAAGTTTCCAAAGTCCGGCCGATGAGGAACATGCTGTGGAGGAAAGGGCGTGTTCGAATGCGGAGCGTGCTGAGTGGATTGTGCCATGGTTAATTTCGTAGTGTATGGCGAAGAGGCGAGAGGTGACAGTATCGTGAACTGGTGTCAATACCGTGGATTGAAGGATGTTACGAACCCGATTGTCAATCCGGAGGCGAGACTCATTCCACGTGTAGAGCGCTAAGAAAATAATGTTCCTTGGGAACAACTCCAGAAAGTTCGTGAAGTATTTTCGAAGGAGCGCAGGACGAAATGGTCCAATCCGCGCGTGATGGTACAGAAGTCGAGAAGCAGATTGAAGCAGGAGCTCGTGGGAAATTGTCTGCGAATTCTTCCTATCCGATAGCATGATGGAGAAACTGGTAAACGCTTTGAGAGCTGAACTGATATCCCCTTGTGCGTTGGATTGCGTTTGGAGGCCCGAGTTACAAGTGACATACTCGAGAAGTGCTAGAATCTCTGCATAAATTACCGCCACGCTTGTTTCACCCGAAGAAAGAAGATGATCTCGATTCGAGAGCAAATGTTGTTTTGTTTTAAGAAGAGCCGCTGGAGAAGTGGCTATATCATTGGATATAACGCCATTCGGGATAGAAAACAAAGGTTGAAGCGCCGAGGACTTGTCAGATGCTTCCAGTTTGGACCAGATGTAATTTCTCCAGAGAAGAATCGACTCCTTGGTGCTGGTGCTATCATTTGAATTGGAAACACTCATATTCAGAGCGGAAGAGAAAACCGCGTCCGAGATCTCGTCGTTCCCTCTCGCATGCTCGACCATTGCATATGCATTGTACAACCTCAAGCTTGCCGTGTGCTTTTTAAGAAGGCCTTTAGCAATCTTTTTGATTGTGGCTGGCTCATTTCGCCATTCAAAGGCTAGGTAATACTCAGCCAAGTATCCCCGGAAGTACGTTTGAGTGAGTTGTTTGAGAACATTCCGAACCCAGCTATAAGAAAGTGGGTTATGATGTTCATTGTACTTTTCACTCCAAGGCCTGACGCCTTCAAACCAAAATTTAGACGAGAACATGGTCTCTGACGAAATTTGGAAATTAGGTGATGGGGTTCTCAGTACAGAATAATTGTCACTACTGACATCTTCATTCGTCTGAGTGGAAAGGGGAAAGTCCCTCTTCATATAGTCAGGACTACACTCCAGATCCCCATCCCCTACAAAAGTATCGTTCGACCAGCCATAAGCGAAGTCTCTGTCCAAAGCACTCGTTGGTGATAAGCGACAGAAAACAAGAAAAGCATCAAGCAAAGCTTTGTGTAGATCTTCCGACTGTGTTGGGAGCGAAATGAGAAATCTCTCAATGTCAGAAAACAGAATAACACGGTAGGGATCATTTTCGATAACGTCGTCCATGGTACGAGCTGGGAATGAGACTGATCTAGATCTTTCCGAAGCTGCCCAACTTTTGAAAAGTCTGGCGTTTGTCAATGAAGTTTCAGGCTCGTCTGTGATACCTGGCGGTGCGTCCGCATTATCTTGGTTTTTCAAGTAAAAGCGCCAACCTAAAGCTCCATCCTCGCCAATACGGGCAACTTCGCTCTCCCAGAAATCGCTCATTTGCTTGGGGTCCATCGGTGTAGATAAGCTCCGTTCAGGGCCCTGAAAATTGATTTCCAGTACTCCTTGCCATATAGCCACACTTAATTCTAGATAACCAGATTCCCGAATGAAGAGTGTGGCACGGAGTAGGACGTAAATAAGCTGCTGGTAGACGGGATCGGTACCATTGGACCACGCCTTAGATGCCTCTTTTGACAGCAACCCGATGCGAGTAAGAAATATGTCTCGTATCTCCTCATAATGAAACGTCGTAAAAGTAGTTTGTTTAAAGTTCAAATAACTTTTCCAGAGCATCAAACTATCAATGTTGTCTTTTGAGATCTGTTCCCAGCGAGCTGTTTGCAAGTTACTGTCCCAAATCTTGGCACCTTCAGCCATCAATCCCAAGAGCAGCCTCTCGCGGTCTTGGAGCGACGCGGCTCTATCAAGAGCCTTCTCGTACATGTGAATTTTGATTTCGGCGGTACTCCTAATCTCAGCGTTCGTGGCGCGATGATGATCATCCTCATCTCGTAGAAGGGTATCTTGCAATTCAATCAACGCAAGCCAGGAGTCAATCTCATGAGGGAATTCTTCAACTCGTCGACTGAGTTCAATATTTCGTTGTCGTACTGCTAGATTAGAGACCGGAATTCCATCTTCATATCCAGAATCACTTTCTGTAGCATACTGCAGGGCACCATCCTCAGGGTCAGCCGTGGCTTCCTTCTTTCCGTGTATCGAACGGTAATGTGTCTCATCATCATCCTCATCAGATGCAGAAACATCATGGCCTTCAACGCCAATTTTTCTTCGCTTTCGTGATCCCGAAGTGTCCAAGGGAACATAGTTAGCATTTAGACCATCCTGGTCTTTCGATATTGCTTCGGGACGTATCCGCAAAAGTCGGGGCTTCTCGCGTTCTATTTTAGAGAAAGCATATCTCTCTCTCCGACTTGTGTTGGAATCGCGCCAGTCTCGGACAACAATTCCCTTGTCATCTCCAGCATCTCGGTCGATTTTGATATTTGGCGGGGCTCCCAACACGTTACCAGCACCCAGGCGATGGAACGGCGGGACACTATAACGATGAACACTATTGTATATCAAGTTTTTCTCGTCTCCCTTTCTATCTATGACGAAGATTTCAGGGGAGTTGTCGTTTGGGAGGGGAATAGGTGTTGCCTTGAAATCGACTGGTTTGCTGGGCCTTTCCCTACTCTTCGACCTCGACCTATGGCGACGGTGAGGACGGTGAGGACGGTGATGAGGCCTATCGTCTTCTTGATCTCGTCTCCCTTTTCTGTCTCCAGTCTTGGAATGGTGTTTCGATTCTCGCTCGGAGTCCTTTGGGGGTTCCTCAGTTGCTTGAGCTTTTGGCCGGAATGACCCAAACTTGGGGATTGTAGGTTCCGACATGGCGTGTGGACCTTGGATCTTCTAGTGAAATGTCAAGTTTTTTTTTGTTGAAAGAAAGTCTAGACTGAATGTATTGATGGTGTTTCCTCTTCAAAGTCGCTGTGAATTGCTTCTAAGCAGGAGGATGGCGGCAGCTTTTCGGCATCAAAAGTCGCACCAGCAGAATTAGCTTCTGATTGGCTGAGTATTCTCTGCACGGACCACCAAGAACTCAGAAAAAAAGTTGCAGCTTGCGATAAGAATTTCCACTGAAACGCGGGACACTGCTTCTAGAAATACAACTCGAAATGCTTGCTTGAGGAATTGTCCTCATCCCCCCAAATACACCATGGCGACCTCTTTGGCAGCTCAGCTGTCTCAAATTGCCGCAACCTCTACCAATTCCTTAAATCTCAAAGCGCAAAAAGCCGCGCATGCGAAGTCGCTGATATTCGAGCCTCGAGTCGCCGCATCGCAAAGTTTTGACACATTATATACACTGTGCCATGAGGGCTTCCAGGAATTATGCCTTCTCGATAACCGGTTTCTAGAGTTTCAGAGGAACATCTTCAGTGAACAAAGTCAAGAGGAAGACCGAACGCAGATGACGGCAGGAGAAAATGCAGAACTCGACAAACAGCTGGAAGCTTTCTTGGGACTGGTTGGTGGGAGGCTAAGATTGACTCCAGGAGTCAAGGCAGTGGAATGGCTTGTGAGACGATTCCGGTAAGCATTGCGATTGTGCAATTTCGAAGAGGACTTCTAGGGAAGAAAAACAGCTAATATTTATAGAATTCACGAATACAATACCCTCTTTCTCCTCACCACCTTCCTCCCATACCACACCCTACCCATTTTCAACACCCTCATGTCGATACTCCCAAAAATAATTCCCCGGGAATACAAGTTCCTCATGCCCTATGTGCGGTCACTTACCCCGCCACCGAGACACGCAATTGTTCAAGCTTGTACCAACAATGCCATATTTCTTTCTGCTCTCAATTCATATGTCCTCCGAGTCTGCCAAGCTCGACAACATTACCCCGCCCTTCTAGCATTCTGGGCTGGAATAATGACAGAATCTGTAGGAGGCATGTTGGATAAATCGCGTTCTGGGAGGATAGGTGTTCAGCAACAAAACGAGCAGGATATCATTATAAAATTATTGCCCACTTTGAACGAGGGCTTGGCGATGAAGAGCAATCCTGATCTCCGTATTGGCTGTTATATGCTACTTTCGGTCATGGCATCTAAGGGGGGGCTTGACGACAAGGTGCTGACCGCTATGATGGAGGCAGTTGTTCTGGGATGGAATGCTGACACACTTACTCCTGGATTTGTCTGCTTATCTGTCCTCGCCCACCACAGAGCAGCTAAACAGTTGACTAGAAGGCTTACCAAGGAGTTGCTGAAAGTGGATAATCTACCAACTATGCTCATCGAACTCGCAAAACAACGTCGAGTAGACAAACTTGCAAACGGATTTTGTCTTGCCCTCATTGATCGACTCCGTAAGCATGGGGACCTCCGAGCGCTTCCTATTGTCAGTGAAATGATAGAGAAGCAGATATTGAGCGATCATCAATCAATTGTTATTATGAAACACATGCTTCTGGTTGCTCACACAATTGATGACAACCCAGATTTGACGCAGTTACGTCCGCATCTCGCCTCTTCATTGGTAAATCTAGCACAATTGGAAGGTCATGCTGGCGATCTTGTACGTGGAGCCTTAAAAGAAACAGAAATCGACATGGACGAACTGGAAATGAAATTGCAGACGACAATTCGACCAGCTATCTTGCCGGTTTCAGCATCCGCGGATGTAGTTATGGGGGATTCCGAGGTAACAATCACTGGACCCGAATTCAATGCACTCTTTGAAAAGCTTCCCAAGAGAACCGCAGTTGAATCGTCATTTTTGGCTCATGATGCCTCACACGTATATCCCGATCTTTGTCGCGCTTTCCTGGTTTCGACGACCAACCCATCTGATCTTCAAACGTTCGACTCTGCCCCAATACTTAGAAGGGATTCGGCTTTAGAGGACTTACTTTACCTCACTTTTTACATGAAAACTTGGTGTGGCCCTTATCCAGTACTGGCTCGAGCATCAGCAATCCAGATGGCTGCACAACTGCTTCTGGATAGTCAAGCAGCTCGTGTAGATGTTCAGGCTATACTTCCGTACGCTCTTTCCGCCCTTTGCGACCCAGCCCCCAAAGTTCGTCGCGCTGCGTCGGAACTGATCATTGCCATGAACAAGCTATACCCAGCGTCCGTGGAATCTAGAAAAGAGTTGAAGCAGCTTAATCAATGGGGTTCTGGGGAGCTTTATCAGACAAACGGTGAAACCAGTGATTTGAAATGGCTTTCGCCAGACATTGTTGTTCGTTTTCTACGAGAAACAATTATTCCCTCATTGGAAGAGTGTGTGTTAGATGCGAGACACATACAGTCAGCGTTACAAGCAGTTTTGCAAAACCAGACGGGCACGGAAAAATCGAAGAAATCGGAATCTGGGCGGCTCTCACAATCATCCCGAGCATCATTATTATCTTTCTTCGCCGCGCATATCACCCAAACACCCTTGTACTTGGTCAAGCTGCGATTGATGATTTCAGTGAACCAAGTACGTGGCGTAGGAGCGTTGTCAAGAACCAAAGTCTTATTGCCAGTTCTTCAGAATTGGTCCTCGCTCAGTCCACATGAAGCATCGAGACATTGCCAAGAAGAGGAAATCAACCAAGCTGATTTCGATGATCAATCACTTCTGACTGTCGCTTCGAACGATGAAGATGGACTTCAACTTATTCGTAGCATCATCGTTGGAGAAGTGGCATCTGATAGGCCAGAGCTTCTGACTGCGGTTTTCAAAAGATTGCATTCAATATGGCCATCATTGAAAGGGGACCTCAAGGTCAAGACGGCCGTCATGCTGATGGATTCTGCTCTATCCTCGCCCGGTCAAGCTACACAACAAAACGAAGTTTCTGCTCAGTTATCTTCTGAGTTTTTGAGTTCAGCTACTCTTTCTACAGACATTCTCTTGACCTTCCTTGCCCAACTCCCAACCACTTCAAAGATGGCGGATACGCCACCCGCATCAAAACGGCGTAGAACAAGTCACGGCGAAGTTGCCAAAACACCCATTCAAGACCCAAAGCTACTATCCGACGCAATCAAGAAGGTCACTTTTGTACTTCAACTCATTGACGGCTCCAACCCACAGACACACCCCGAGTTGCTCAATGGTCTTTTCAACGTCCTTGCCGAAATCCAGCAGTTCAAAGCCCAGGTTGTTTCGGAACTTGCTTATCTCCAGGGCCTTGTTTTGAGCAGTCTCCTGGCCATCTTGAAAGCCTACAAATTGGACCCCAGGATGAAGCTCGACCGATCAGCTGTACGTGCAGAATTGCTCGTGGATTGTGTTCAAAAGACTAGTAGTCCACAGGTGCAAAATGCGGCACTTCTTCTTATTGCCTCTCTAGCAGAGACAGCCCCAGAACTTGTTCTCCACAGCGTCATGCCCATTTTCACTTTCATGGGCAATTCAGTCTTGCGACAAAATGACGAGTATTCTGCACATGTCATAAGTCAAACAATTCGTGAAGTCATTCCACCTCTCATCTCGTCACTTCGAAAAGGGAAATCGGACGTTTTGACTGGGGCGGCAGAGCTCCTTCTGAGCTTTGTTGCAGCGTACGAGCACGTTCCTGCCCATCGTCGAAGAGGTCTATTTACCTCTTTGGTGCAAACTCTTGGGCCTGACGAGTTCTTGTTTGCACTTCTAGCAATGCTTGTCGATAAATATAGTGCTACTGATAGTATCAAAGCATTCGCGGTGGAATTGGCTAGCTCATTTAGTGTTGAGGTGCAATTGGAATCTGTCGTTAAATACCTAGATCTCATCAAGGACATCTTGAAGACCAAGCCGACCTACTCGACAATCTTAATCAATGCAAACGACGATAAAGCATCCAAGCCCCACGAGATGGCCCTTGCAGAGTTGGGATTGTTGCCAAATATTCTTTCCCAGAAGCGTTTGATCAACCAAGCTGGAAAGCTATTAGAGCGAGACGATATGGACTCAGCGAGAATTCGAGAATTATATTCCGCTCTACTGGAAAACCTTCTAGGACTGGCCGACATTGTCAAGGATGACAATCAATTGCATGGCGCCTGTGGCGACGTTCTGGAAAGCCTCTTGGGACTGTTGTCGACTAGCGAGTTTATCAAGTCTGTCGAAAGTCTGCTTGATAGGCCCAATGACTCTCTGCGGCGGAAAATCTTACGATCTGTGGAGGTCCGTGTTGATCAAGAGAAACCATCAGATGCAGCATCCAGAACAGCAATGCTTGGATTCCTTCCTCAGCTCACAGCTATCATCCGAGAGTCCAAGGATGTTCTCTACAAGCACACCGCTGTCGCTTGCGTGGACAAGATATCAGAGAAATATGGAAAGAAAGACTTGGAGGCTGTTGCCGCTGCCGCTGAGACAATTGCAAGCATCCATTGTCTCGGCCAATCAGATAATCGCCTTCGAGTTATGGCTCTGTTATGTCTTGCTTCGTTGGTTGAGATCTTACGGGAGGGTATAGTCTCCGTTCTTCCAGCTGCAATTCCTAAGACACTAGAGTATATGGAGTCCAATGTCGGTGAAGATTCGGAAGACCAAAAGTGCCATAATGCTGGATATGCCTTTATCAGTGCTTTGGTTCAGCATCTGCCCTACATGGTATCGGGAGGTTACCTCGACAAGCTTCTGCAGATATCGAACTTATCTGCTGAAGCCGATCTTGGTACCGAGGCTGATCAGAGTAGAGTACAATGCTTACACCTTGCTGCAAAACAAATTGACGCTAAGAGTATGTTCTCTGCTCTCGAGAAGAATTGGGAGCAGGCAAAAGAAAGTGGGATGGATGTAAGTTTTTGTTTTAGTGTAGCCCGTGAACCTCCAGCTAATTCATACCAGGCTCTCCGCGAATTTGTCGAGGTCCTCGACATTTCAATTGATAAGCACCCTAAGAGTGTTGTGACTAAGTACTCGTCAATCTTATCGAAAATATTCCAAAACGGTTTCGATTTACGAAGAACAACACTCAGCCAGGACGGTGACATTGATATGGAGGACTTGGTAGACATCGAGACAGCCCTCGATGCTGTAGCTATCAAGATGATCTACAAGTTCAACGACGCAACATTCCGACCGATCTTCACCAACTTGGTGGAATGGGCCTCTTCTTCCTTGCCGAAGAAGGACAAATTGGGGAGAACTATGCGTCTTCAAAGTCTATACCGCTTCTTGACTGTATTCTTTGACAGCCTGAAATCGATCGTTACCAACTACGCAACCTACATTATCGAAAATGCAGTCAGTGTTTTGGAAAGTGTCAATCCAAAGGATGATGAATCCAAAGAACTTTGGGCCAAGGTCCTCCGAACGCTCACCAAGTGTTTCGAACACGATCAAGATGATTTCTGGCAGTCGCCAGCTCACTTCAGCGCTGTGGCTCCTGTCTTGTGTGCACAGTTTACCTACAGCTCATCACTTCCATTGGTGCAAGAGCTCATCCCAGCCATTGTTGAGTTGGCAGGTGCGGCAGAGGCTTCAGATCATCACAAGGAGCTAAATGGTGCGATCTTGAAGCAGATGAGATCGGAGAACTCGAGTGTCAGGTTAGCAGCTGTGAAATGTCAACAGTCACTGACGGAACGTGTGGGAGAGGAGTGGCTGGCTATGTTGCCTGAGATGTTGCCGTTTATTAGTGAGTTGCAGGAGGATGACGATGATATTGTCGAGAAGGAGACACATCGCTGGATTGTGATGATTGAGGGCGTTCTTGGGGAGAGTCTTGATTCTATGTTAGCTTAGGTGTGGATTTTTATGGTGTATACTGGTGGGGAAATAAAAATGTTTATATTTCAGGCTGACTTTAATTCAAATTCAAAAATGCTTGAGATTCTGGGGCGATGGGCAAGAAAGTAGTGAAAAGAACCCCCGCCGTGTGAAAATCGGGAAAAAACCGTAGAGAAGAGAGCATGTTCAAGGTTCCTATCCCTTCAGTTATCCTTACACCCCACGTGACTTAATGGAACGCGGTTCCAACCTCATATTTCCAGCTCTGACGCGACCAAATATTTAAATCATTATCTTATTCTTTAAACCCTACCAAAGTATATAACGATGCAGAAATTCAATAATGATTTACCCATATTCTTATGTTTAAAAAGCCCTGCTAAAAAAAATGATTATTCAGCGCAAGTTAGCCTATAATACGAGCCTACCTACTCCTACTACTCCTACCACTTCCACCACTTCCACCGCCACTTTTATACTCTTTTATTACTTCTTTTTAATCAATATACCTCCTCTTGTAAGGCTAATACTACTCCTACTAAAAGAGCCTCAAAAGCTACTAAAAAAGTCCTTAAAAAGAAGGCCTCTCAAGTACGCCCTGTAGACGTGTTTCTTAACTAGAAAGAATTCTATAAGATAGAAGTTATTAAGAGAGCAGGAGAGATTAAATAAAGAGGTGGAAAGAGGCGCACCTCCACCATATGTGGAGTAAGTGTAAATAGCTTCAATTTAGATTTTGATATCTTAGTACTCCTAAACTAGCTTAGCAGCATCGTAGTTCGAAGCTACCTAGATTTTAGTCTAAAACTACCCTAAATGAGAGTAGTTTTAAACCGGACTACTGAACGCGTCTACACGTGGGGTGTAAGGATAACTGAAGGGATAAGATGACTGCTTATAGGAAGATGCACCTATCGTCGAATTTCAGTACCACAGGCCCTAAAGAAAATAGGAAAGTTCAACACCAAATTTGTGAAGGTTTATCAGTTAATAAGTGATCACTAGATGGAAGAGTCTAAGTTTTTTGGTCGTGGTTGTATAAACATCATTCCTGTCTGCTAGACTGGCTGGATAGATGCGCGAGAAACCACCGAGAAACCCAATAGTTCACCCATACTTCACCCGACGCCAAGGCACTAAATAGTTCACCCACACTTCACCCGACCACCAAGGCGAGTCTGTCATGTGATAGCGCCATCACGCATAAATCGACGCGACTGGTCTCGATTTCTCTACGCGTCAACATCTCGAGTACATACATTGCAACCCCACGAAATGTACAAGTCATTTAAACCGCCTCTCCGAAGGAGTACGCCGAGTATTCCAAGACTAGCTCCAGATATCGACCTCACAATTCCAGAATCCGATGACGAAACCGATTTGCCCTCCAAACCACCACCCTACAAAAAGAGGCGATTAATCCACATTGTCGAAGATAGCCCTCCTGCGAAAGCGCCCACCTCATCCGCCGTCAATGCGCCTCGCAAGCCATTGCTGGTAGTTAAAAATGCGAGTGAACCAAAGAGAACCACCCACGACCCTGGAAAAGGATTGGAGGGGTATTATATGGTATTATGGTGAGAGAGTTCCGCAGAGAAGACTGTAGGCGAAAAAGGCAGGTGAAGAATCGTTCTAACATACTACAGGCGGAAGTTCACAACCAAGAAAAATAAGACATGGGATGGAGATGGAGTTCTTGCGGTACACGGTGGCTACGCACGCCTGCAGGATATTTCCGGACGGGAGATGGGGAGGACCATGTATAATGAACCTCTATTACCCGGAAGTACATTGAGCATTGGAGGGAAAGATATCGAGGTTGATTCTGCTATAAGCAAGGCAGATTTTTTCGCAGGAAAACCATTTTTGAAGGGTTCTTCGAAATCTATGGACATTGTCGAGATCGAAGCTTTGGTTGCGCCGAAGCCCAAAATTCCAAAACCCGAGAGCACTTTCAAGCCACTGAAGCCGTCGAATATGCTGGAGAAAAAGTTGGAATCAAAGAAAGAGATACCTTCAAAAAGCTTTTATGCTTCAACAGGCAAAGGTGCCGGGATCGGGACGAGTTTCAAAAACCCGCTATTGGCGACCTCTGTGATGCCACAAAAGAAGGACGGGCCCCCCACACCTCGTCATGATCCAAATACAGAGGGAGCGCTTGTCATGAAGAGACCCAGCAGTTGTCCCAAGGGAAAAGAAATCGTCGATGTTGTGCTAGACCCCTTCTTAGCGCAACATTTCCGTGACCACCAACGGGAAGGGGTTAAGTTTCTCTATGAGTGCGTCATGGGAATGAAGGATTTTAATGGACAGGGAGCTCTTTTGGCTGATGAAATGGGTCTGGGAAAGACGCTGCAAACAATTGCCTTGATATGGACGCTCCTAAAACAAAACCCAATCCACGGCCAGGGAGGTGTGATCAAGAAAGCATTGATTGTTTGCCCCGTTACTTTGATCACGAACTGGAAGCAGGAATTTCAGAAATGGCTGGGCAATGAGAGAATTGGTGTTCTGGTTGCTGATGACAAGAAAGTCCGACTGACTGATTTCACACACGGCAAAAGTTATAGTGTCATGATCATAGGATATGAAAAGCTTCGATCGGTTCAAGACGAAATGTCAAAGGGTGCTGGAATCGACCTGGTGGTGGCTGATGAAGGGCATCGACTAAAGACCGCCGCCAACAAATCAGCTCAGGCCATCAAATCGTTGAACACGGAGAGAAGAATCATTTTGTCCGGAACTCCAATGCAAAATGACCTCTCGGAATTCTTTGAAATGGTTGACTTTGTCAATCCAGGACTTCTGGGTAACTACAAGACATTCAAGAAGGAGTTTGAAGGACCTATCACGAAGAGCAGGCAGCCAGATGCCTCTGCAAGAGATATCGAGAAAGGCAATGCGAGAGGCGAGGAACTTGCTTCACTGACCAAGGAGTTCATTTTACGAAGAACCTCGGAAGTCATCGCGAAGTACCTCCCATCCAAAACTGAATATGTACTGTTTTGCAACCCGACCGAAGCTCAATTACAAGTATATCAACACGTCCTTCAAAGCTCAATTTTTGGAAGCATGCTGGGGAATTCGGAATCAAAGCTCCAGCTTATTACCATGTTGAAGAAAGTATGCAACTCTCCAAGCTTGTTGTTGAAACCAGATACAAGCGCCCCCCTGCATCCAAACATGGCTGAATTACTCGAAGTCATTCCTCCCGAGCTGCTCCGCAAATCTCCTGTTAGAACGAGTAGCAAGTTCCGTGTACTAGATCAGTTGATCAAGTATTTGGCCAAGGAAACCACAGAGAAGATAGTCCTCGTGTCGAATTACACAGCTACCCTCGATATACTCGGCCAACACTTGACTACTTTAGGATTGCCATTTCTTCGACTTGATGGAAGTACTCCAGCGTCGAGACGCCAGGATCTTGTTACCACATTCAACAAAACTCCCGCATCCAAAAACTTCGCTTTTCTCCTTTCTGCCAAATCAGGTGGTACTGGTCTAAATCTGATAGGAGCTTCACGACTTGTGCTTTTCGATGTCGATTGGAATCCGGCTGTTGATCAGCAAGCCATGGCAAGAATCCATCGTGATGGTCAAAAGAGACCTGTGAAAATTTACAGATTCTTGATGGCTGGCGGGATGGATGAGAAGATCTATCAGAGGCAGATCACTAAGATGGGACTTGCTGATAGTGTAGTAGACGGGAAGAAGAACGAGTCTAGTTTCTCGCCCGAAGAGCTGAGGGACTTGTTTAGACTCGAGGTTAACCCTGGCTGTCGAACTCACGACCTCCTTGGCTGTGGTTGCAAGGGGCTCGGTGCAGAACCAATTCCTGCCACGCTAGATTACGAAGGAGAGAAAGAAGGAGAAGACGACGATTTCATCTCAATCGCAGATAGCGATGATGAATTACTCCTCCCTGCCAACCCTCGAGCCAAAGTTGTTCCTGGAACGAAGGCCAACGTCTCCAAGATTGAGAACCACATTCAGAATAATACCAATAAGGTGAAGAAAACGAGAGAGAAGAAAGGTATGCAGGCTTTGATGCATTATCAGCATGTTGATACGAATATTTTCCGGGAGGAGACAGAGGATGTGTTTGGGTTTGAGAATGAGGTTTTTACGGATGTGAAGAAGATTCTTGGGGATGAGGCGTTGGTGGAGATATTGAAGGATGAGAGTTGTAAGATTGGGTTCATTTTTGCTAAGAAGGCCTGAGAGGGTGGAGAGGCTTGAGAGACTAAAAAGGCGGTTTATGTGCTTTGCTTGTGGGGGGGGTGTCCAGGGACGGGTGGCATAGGAGTCGCATTGCATTTGGCGCTGGGGATATATACGATGTGATGACTCTCTTTGCCATAGAATGTGCTGCCTTTTATGTTTGCAACGCTGCTAGATTGGAGCTAGATGATTTTAATACAATTGAGCTTATGCTTTTACGAATGAGTTTCGGATTTTTTATTTTGGTGCTATTTCCAGATTACCTACAAATAGCCGGACCACTTTTGAACAACGGTCTCGACCGACCACCACCCAAACATGAAGCGGGGACTCAAGATCGATCATTAACTTTCGCGTCGACATAACCCCGGAGCAGTGGGTCTAAAATGAAATGGTCAAGTGGTGTCCAGGTGTTGAAGTCGTTCCTTCTTCCCTGACATAACTTTGTCCCGCTTCTAAATCACCTCGCCGCGTCGTTCCTTTCCTTAACATTAACACCACGCTACCATGACGACTGAGAAGGAAAGGTGCAGCCTAGTCCAAGCCCCGAGTAAAACCCTCGCCTATCCCCAAATTCTTTCAACAATCCTTCTCCATCAGCGAACATACAAAATCCCCAAACCTCTGCACTTCATGCAAAAACTTGTCCTGGTTGATTACTTGTTTCCTATGGTAAGAGTACAGACTTTACAGACTGAGCTTTCTCGCACTCAATGTCGTTCCAGATGGCTCTTATCTGGTTGGGGCTTGGTGATGGGTGGGGATCCTACTTTTCTACATGTTTAATGCTCAATTGCTGGGGTGCGCAGAATTTGAGAGAGGGTTTATGGTTTGGTGGTGTTTGAAACTTGGTACGTCTTATTTCTATTAAAGTCATTATTGGAGGTCGAAAGTCCTGTGCAGGTTGTCTTTTTCTTTTTGTATTTAGGAGGGAAGAAGCCTTCTAGGATCTTTTCGTTAGTGTGGCTTCATAATACCGCTTCCCTATCTATAGATAAGATTTCTTCTCGTCGAGATTGGATCGTTGCCCAAGGTGGTTTGCTTGTCTGTCAGTTTATCTTGTTGTTTAATCCCTCACTCTCTTCCGAGGTAAGAATGGCAATGATGAGATGAACAAGTGAGATGAGATGGTTAGTTATCATAGGATGATAGGTTAGATTATGTGATGATAAGGTAAATGAAATAATGTCAAAGAAAGAGTGGATAGTTCACATAGCGTTAAGGAACTTGAATGATATTTCAGCTTATAGTTGAGTAGAAAATAACTAAGTTTATTCATCTATATTTATTCCTTCTTAATCGAGTCATCGAGGAAAAAACGATTTAGAAGATGATTCGATGATTCGAGAATTATCACTCATTGTAAGTTGACAGGAAGGGCAGATTGGGGTGTTTGTGAGTTTTGCAGAACATACGCGATCACTCGGTGTTTTTCTCCCCTGCTAAGCTTCTTTTGTTTTTCTGTGGAATTCCTATTTGATTTTGACTGCCTTAATGCGAACTATACTCAGTCATTTGTTGTCATTAATTGAGAAGGTTTAGAAGAATTAGGAATAGATCTTCTCGTTCTCCTAGACGTTCTCGAAGAATATTTTTAGACTGCTCGTACAGTTCTTAGTAAGGGACAGTAATTGCTAAATATCCGGCCTCGGAGAAAATTTGGAGGGCTACAATTAAATCAAACACTTGTAGCCCTCCTAACGTAACCTCCAAATAAATATATCTTTCCACAAGAGGAGAAATTCTTGTTTCGGGACTATTTGTAGGTTACCTATAAAAAGCTGGACTTGGTTTGGCGAGCGTGGTTTTTTGCCATCAGTAGGTAATCTACTGATAGTTGAACTTCAGGCGCAGCAGGAATAACGAAAAAGTAGTCGAAAAAATCACAGAGAGCTTGACAGAGGTAGTCTTAACACAGACTGCAATGATATCCGCAAGATTGGTTGTTTATGCAAACTGATCATCAATCTGTGTGGTGTGTAGTTCTCGCGAAGCGGTTTCCAATAACGGGGATTGCAGGAGGTTGGGAGCATTGCTATACCCACCATCTTTTTCTCTAACAGTTTTTGTCAAGTAAGCCACCAAGTAAGCCATCAGTAATCCAGTAAGCTTAGGAAGTTTCAGTCACGTGTCACCTACCCCTCTTCTCCCTCTTCTGGACTGACGTGCAGCCCCCAATATCTACAAGCTTACTTGTAGTTGTACAGCTCACTTGCGACTTGTTTTTGGCCTCCAATGTTTTTCTGACTTACGAAGAAAGTAAACACCAAACATTTCGATTTTTGAAGAAGAAACCGAAATTCAATACTCCAGTGAACGATGCGTACAAAAGAAACATAAAGAAGGAAAGTAGGGAGAGCCTCGGATGGGTTAGAGAGTAGAAGAAGCTACTGCATCTTGGATGATGATTCACAAAGTATTTCCACTTCATCTGGTCATATTCCGAAGCAAGTAGCCACAACAATGGAGTTTTCTCTTGCAGAGTTCCTCCTTGATCTTCTCCGGCTTCGATGAGAAGTACTTTGAAACAGTGATAGCTAGTCTAAGAGAACCACCACCGGGGCTATAACCGATGATAATGTACTCATTAGTCGACATTTGCTGTAGTGGTGAAGTTTACATCTGCAGTGGAGGGTTGCGGAGATGTACTATCACACGCTGAAGGGACTGGAGCTGGAGAGGGGGGGTACCAATGCCGTAGGGTGTTAATGCAAGCCTGATGGAGTTGGAATAATTCCAAACCATGTGGTGGGTTTAACATACACAGCGGAAGTTGACCAGATGATTTTCCCCAAGCCGTTGAGAATGAGTATGGAACGCATGGTTGGAACTGATGTGGTTTGAAGTGAAGAGGAGGTAAAAGAAGCAGGGAAGGGAAGAGCGGAAGAGCGGAAGAGAAGGTTGCTTGTTGAGTATTGTTTTCTGGGAGTAGAGGATCCTGGAGACATATACTCAGTCCTGAGGGCATAATACACACTGCTAGAGACTCAGCATTGATTCTGACATGACGCTCAATTAATCATGAACCCTCATCATACACTCAACCTTAACCTCATAACCTCAAATAATCTCTTTCACACCGGTTAAAATCTGGTTCAAGACTCGCTCCATTACTAATAAATGGAATTAGATGTGTCAAACCAGGGCGGAGAACTTCCAGTGAGCAGTGTCCAAGGTGTGTTGCTTCTCAGATAGAGTCGTTCGCAGCTCCAGTCAACAAACAAGTTGCTAGAGATCACTTGAATTAAGGTATTGATACAACAGAGATTACAAGATCTATCAACAGGGATCTATCTGGAACATTTGTTCCTAAAATCGTCCCTGCGGAAACGAAGCTTCCTTGAATATCTATTGAGGATGCCGAAAATGCATTTGTTGGGGTCCTGCTCATGGTACCGTGGCACACATTACGGGTTTGAGGCGTCTTACCGCATTGTATGTATACACGATAAACCGTCAGGGGGACAGAATTTGAGGCTGAGGTCCTCTCGCAAGTAAGACGCAAGAAGAGGCGAAAACTTGTCACGGTACCGTAGGTTTCGGGGATTGTGCCTCATCATTACAGTCCTTACGGGGTACGCCGAAACCCAAGTCCATTGGCGAAATCAGATCAGACATACACATGGAAGCTATTCTAACAGAGACAGTGGCACTAAAAGGTACATCATATATCCGGCGCTTTTCCTCCGATGGGTATTCATACGCAAGAGGACTCCAGCAAAATACACTCAACAGGCGTCAGGAGGCATTGAAACGATAAATTCAATCACATACAGAAAGGAAAGACACTTTCTATTGAGAATTCAAATGGAGTGAAAAGAGGGCACAAGCTTGTCCATGCAGAGGAGAAACAGGTTTGGTTGAGAAAGGGAATCTTAAACTCAAGTATAACTCGAAATTCACTGCTGAGAAAATGATAGTGCGCAAAGTAAAAGACGCCGGCACCAAATACAAGGACCAAATACAATGGTTGAATGAAGGGTAGTAGTTCCTTCTTATTGTGGAGGCAAACGCGGATAAGAGATGAAAATGAAGATTGAACATCCCAAATGCCGCAAGGAAATAGGTTGAGGTGCAACATGGGTACACTCCTACAATGTAGGTGTGCGTACAAAAACGAACGATATGACCCATTGCACCACCATCCACAATTGTGTGTAATCATTCTTGCTCTTGTTCTTGTGTCTTCTCCCTAATTTTTCATGCTCTCATATTCCATTCTCCCAAACCATCTGAAAAGACACTCTCGGTTATCTGAAAGGGGTTCTTCTTGATTGTTCCAAACCATCTGGGCTAATACTTTCAATTATTTGGGGTGTCTGAAGCGCTCTGCTATGAGACAAAAAGAACTGGGCGTTGCGCCCTTTTATAGCTCCTCTCCTTCTGTCAATAGAGTCTGGCTCGTTGAAAGAGACACAACGGAAGGCTCGAAACTGGAATGACAAAAGACAATCTCTTGCAGGCCTTAGACCAGAAGTCCTCCTGGCAGATAACGATGCTGGGGATTGACCGTCTGGTGGCTACTCTATCGGGCTATCAATCAATCAAACTCGACGACTGCACCTGGAAAACGTAGGACTATAGTTCGAATTGAAAGAATACACTCAAAGGGGTAGTCGTAGAGATGTGGCCTGAAGTGCAATAGTTTCGATGAAGTTCTGAGAACAGGTCTCTGGATGATGGATTTAAAGTAAGGCCGTCTATTTAAAGTCCTTGCTGCATACGGTAAAGCGGCGCCACTAGGTGCTAGTTCCAACGGGCGTTCCACGCTGCCCTAAACCATTCCACACCCACCAAAAGTAGCTAACCCCTGCCAACTTTTCTCTGGGAGTATTGACAGTAGAAGCCACCATTGCGATAACTGGCGCACTTCGACTTTCTTTCTTTTCCATCTGCTCAACACCACCACCCCCCCTCTCCCTCCAAACTTCCAAAGAGGATCCCAACTGCACTCATTATACTGTGCCTTTGTGATTTCCATCTTGGAGTCTTCCGACAAGCTTCGCGACCATTACCTTCACAACTCAGCCTGCGCGCAGGTCTCTAATCGGATAGGTCTTCTGGACCAGATACCATCAAGATGAGTGGTACAGACTATTCCTACGATGAACAGGTACGGGCCCCTTCCAAAAACGATAAATGGGCATATGCTAAATGATCAGGGGCAATTCTTTCCTGTCTTCATCCTCACAGTTGTCGGCATTGTCACAATTCCCTTGACATACAGTGTCCTCAAGCCAAGTTCGGATCCAGGTGCCACCGCACCCAGAATCAAGTCAGACTACAAGCCAGAACATGCCGACCTTGTCGACAATCAGAGAAAGGCCCAGCGACGAAAGGACCGGAAACTCAAGCGCATAATTACGGTGGTGGTGGGATGGTCGCTGATGGCACTGATGGGATACTTGATTATGGTCACGGCACGAACGATACCCAAAATTTGGAACCCATATGATATTTTAGATATTTCAGAGGTATGCTACGTCTCTGCCATCCTGTTAATTCTTTGCTAACCTCAAAACCAGTCCGCCACCGAAAGACAGATCAAAACCCACTACAAGAAACTCTCCCTCAAATTCCATCCCGATAAAATCAGACCAGATCCCGCCAAGAACGAGACTCTGGAAACCCTCAATAATTATTTTGTCGAACTTACGAAAGCATACAAAGCACTCACTGATGAGGAGATTCGCAACAACTTTATTCAGTTTGGCCACCCGGATGGAAAGCAAAGCTATAGCATTGGTATTGCACTTCCAAAGTTCATCATCACTGATGGAAATGGAAAATATGTTATTTTGGTGTACGCGGCCCTGCTGGGAGTTCTGCTACCATATTTAGTTGGAAGCTGGTGGTATGGCACACAAAGGATGTCGAAAGAGAAGGTCTTAATCGAGAGCGCAAATAATTTATTTAGGGAATACGAAGAAGGTATCACTGAGGGTGGAATTATCGGTGCTCTCAGTACTGGTCTGGAATTCGAACAAGTTCTCAAGGGCGAAAAGGCGGATTCAGGGCTTGGTAAATTAGAATCGAGAATCCTTGCTGAAGGTAGTGCGACAACTCACGCTGGTGGACTGGCCGAAAAGGATGTACAAAAGCTTGAGGATTTGGAGGGCGGTGTTCAAAGAAAGGCACTTGGGCTATTATGGGCATACCTTGGACGTGTTGACCTCGACGATCCTGCACTCGACCAAGCAAAATTGGAGGTCGCTCCTATTGCACACTCTCTCAACAGCTCATTCGGCGCAATCGCTTTGGCTTTCGGTGCAACGGCACCCATTCTCTCCTCATACGCGACAGCCCAAAATCTCATGCAAGCCCTCCCTCCCGGAGCTTCCCCTCTACTACAACTTCCTCATTTCACATCGGAAATCGCCCGAGCGGTTGAGGGTGATGCCAGAACCCATCTCAGTCTACAAGAATATATGGAATTGCCAGAAGCATATCGAAGAAAATTGTCAATTGGCAAAGGTCTTTTGACAGAATCTCAATACGAAACTGCCGTCAGCGTTGCCAGACAATTACCCCGTCTCCAAGTCGAAAAGGGATTCTTTAAGGTCACAGGAGAGAAATATATCATTCCAAGCTCGTTGGTTTCAATGGTTGTTAAGGGTAGATTTATTCCTCCCGGCAGTCAGAATGTTCCAGAAGTCAACGAACTTGATTTGGAGGACATTGACCCAGAAGAGGACGATCTCGATGCCATTCTCGGACGCACCAAAAAGGCAGCCAAGGGAGAGAAGAAGGTGGTCGAGACCAAGCCTGTTCAACCACCACTTTCCTTTGCACCATACTTCACCAAGGACTACTCTCCACGATGGCACGTATTCTTGACCGACAGCAAGCAAGGAAAGGTTGCAGTACCACCATTCACGTTTACAACTTTCGATAAACCCATCTATGACGAAGCCGGAAGACCAACCTTCAACATGCAAACTCTCAAAGCTCAATTCCAAGCTCCACCACAAGCTGGTCATTATACATTCGTCTTGCATTTGATTTGCGATTCCTATATTGGATTTGACACAAAGATGGAAGTTACACTGGTTGTAGAGGATGCCTCGCAGGCAGAGGAGGCTGTCGAAGATGATATCAGCGAGCCTGATGAAGGTATGTTTTCTAAATCGATGACCCGAGAATTGTCAGCTGACCAAAACCCAGATTCATTAGCAGGACAAATGCACGCTCTCAAGACCGGAGCCCCACCACCACCCAAGAAGAAGAAGCCAGCAACCGAAGACTCATCCGAAGATGAATCAGCCACTGACGAAGAAGTCGTTGATACATCAGACACCGATACCGATACCTCGGATGAAGAATAATCTGTCGTTGCGGTTCTTTGCTTTTCGTTGGATCTGGGTGCATACGGGATGTGTAAAATAACGGCATTTGGGCAAGGCGTTTTGCAATCAGTTGTGCATAAGGGATATCACTTTTTACTGGAAGGAGGCCGCTAGGGAGACTTTGATTCCCCGGGGCTTTTGAGAGTGGTGCTTAGTTTTTAAAATCCGAATTTTTATTACCTTTCAAAATTCGTCGGGAGTTGTTTTGTGATTGTAAATTTATATTATTCTGCTTCATTTCAGTTCTCGTCCAGCGAAGGAGTGCCAGGTGGATTGCTATTCTGGAAGACTCGTTTTCAGTTCTGTTCGCTCCTTTCTCGTATCACTTTCTCCGAGTTCCCAAAGCCGCTCCTTCCTCAACTACGATACTTCAACCATGACTTGGTCTCTACCATCGCACAAAAAACAGGTCGCTCCTTCCCTCTTGACAACCTCGACTGCGCCTTGCATCTCGGCACTCGACCCTGACATAGGTACTAGGGTAAGAGGTTGCTCCTTCCTTCCTGGCTCGATGACAACTCACACTTGGGTCTTGGGTTTCCCCTGGGGCAGAAATTCGAGATTTCAGTCTTTGGCCTGACCTTTCGATTATATTGGGATAATGAGGGAGGTTAATCATTCCATCTTTTCTGTTCCGACACCAAAAATAGGGATGAGAGCCTCGCCTATTCCATAGTCGAAACCACTTCAGCTCAAATTATCCACCCCCAACTCTGCAGATGCGCTCGAATACGAACAAGCAAAATTACTAATGTTTAGTAAATCTGTGGCTCGGACTCCAGGCTAGATAAACATTCATAATCCATAAAAGACAAAAACAAAAAAGGTGATATTTGGTGATATTTAGAGCCGTCTTTCTTCTTCATTGTACGACTAGGGACAATGAGCTGTAGTGTATCCATCCTTTACTTATTTATTAGGAACTGTAAGACAATCCAAAATTTCACTAGACATGAAAGCAAGAGAATGCAAAACGGCAAGCATTCAAGCAAGAATTCAAGAGGAGAAATACAGCGTCGAGTGAAGTCATAGCCTCAAAACATATTTCTTGCATTAAAGTACAAGTGACCGCCCTGTATCGGGAAGCTATCCCAATTGGCCATTAACGCGATCTGCAGAAACTGGGTTCAAACTTCAAAGATTGTGAAATTTCTGGACTTAGGAATGGAGGTGGGACTGTAGCCCCTTCGCTCTTTCCCTTCTACAATTGTCCTAATACTTCTAGAGAACAGAGATAATATAAAAATAATTGTTCTCGTTGAAATTGTTTTTCCGAGTTTTAGTGGAACAATTGGGCAGAGCTGCAGTCACGAATTCCTACACCCCAGTAGTGGGAATATGGAACGGAACTGAACTCCCGAGAGATAACCAAAGCAGGAGTCTGAACACTCGCTCCTAATTTCTTAGGATGATTTCTTGTAGAACCAAGAGGAAACAGAAAGTGGCCGTGATGAGTAATGATTTGGTAAACATTTAGTAGCGAAATTTAACCAGAGAAACTTCCTCAAGTTGTCAAGTTAGAGAACGAAAGCAAGTGATCTTTGAGTAAAATTTGACGCGCCCTCGTCATGTAGGAAACCCGCCCCAGCAAGGCTCACGGGTTGAACGAAGATAAGAATCAAACCTTCCTTGTGAGCAATAAAACAAAAAGTGCCTCTGGTATTCAGGCTCATGAAAAATCTCGTAAAATTATATGTACCTAGCTACCATGCTAGTCCAATATGTACCAACCAGCCAATGTAAAAGCACCAGTTGAACAAATCTTTTCACATTAACCGATAACGTGGTCACCCCCCCGACCAACTCATCCTCAAAACTCCATAAACAAGTACATGTATCCCAAAGGAACACTCATATCATCTTTCCACTCTGACATTAAAATGCCTATCTCAGACCCAGAGCAGGAAAGTATCTCGGGCCAGCAAATCCCTTCGCAACCACAGATTGAATATCAATATTCTCCGTTGGACTTGGATGAGGACTCCACATCTTCAGCAAGATGAAGCGACCACTAACAGGTGGATCAAACTTGACCGTACACTTGCTCTTGTTGCTCTCAATAAAGAACTTGGCATGAGGAATCATGAGCTCCCCACCCACAGCCTCCACCGATTCCTGCGTTTCCTGACTCGGTTCGGAATGAACATCCAGAGTAATATTGCTGGCTGTTTCTCGACGACGGAGACGAGGTGCACCACCATTCATATAAAACTCGTGCCACCCAGTTTCAGGCGCCCGTAGCTCATCCCAATCTGAATCACCTTCATCAAATGGCGTGTATTGAGCAGGGCGACGATGCCGTGCTCGAATTCCAATACTGTCGTCTTCGGAATCGCTGCATTCGGTAGTGTTGGAAAATCCTGGTGCTGTACTTGTAAAATCGGTTGGTATTTGCGCGGTACGAGAATCACAGTCTTCATCTTGTAAACCAATATCATACAGGCGTCGAGCTCGAGCCTGGGCTGTGCCGAGAGAGGGACCTTCACCAACGTTATGGCGGATAGATATGATAGACGGGAGTTCATCGTGTGATCTGTCGAATCCTGATCGTCGATTTCGAGGCGGGGAATATTGTATTTGGTATTTTGCGGTCCGCGTAAGTAGGTCGTCGGAAGTCATGGATACAAAGACCAAGCCATCTTGAATCCTAAATATATGTTAATACATGCAAGAACAGCAGGTTGGGAAATACATACGGTGCCGTATAATCTTTGTGTGGAGCCTTAATTATCAATTCTGTAAGGCAGAAAGTGGTGTTTCCTTGATGTCGAAGAACCAGATTGCAGCGATTGCTCTTTGTGCAATAAACCGAAGTATCGTCAAGAAGAACATTCCCAGGCTCGTACTCTTCGCGTGGTTCTCCCCGGTGCATCTCAAATATTCCACCATCGCAACTCACAATTTCCATCTTCAATCTGCCGGGTTCAACCTGTCCATATCTCCCGTAACTGAAGCCTTGGAAACCAGTATCCATCTTGTCGGAATTCAACTTGCGTCGTTTAACTCGTCGAACTGTATCTTCAGGGTACTCTGTCCCGGGCGAAGGTAGACTAGGAAGAGGGTCATCTAAACGGGCTCTCAAGCTAGAGCTAGCGTCTTCTAGCTGTCTGATTTCAGCAGCTTGCATCATCAGATTACTAGCATCTTCCAATTGCATCCTAGCTTCTCCTATATCACCCAGATTGAAGTTGCTTCTCGAAGAAGAGGCGTTGTTCTCTCTCCAAGTCCTCTGACCTTGGAATCGATCGGCTGGCATGATCCTGGGCCGTCCTGTACGACGTGCGAGTGCAGAAAGTCTAGATGATATTCTCTCCCGCGCATTGGGTTCGGGGCCTTGCGGCTGTGGTGGAGGAGCAAACAACGGCGACGATTGTACTGAATCTCTTTGTAGTCTTCGCCTTCTATCTGGATCTGTTTCGGAAGACATGGTAATAATCGCACGCAAGTCGTCTCGTAAGCTGGGCAGTTCCTGGTTGGGGCGGATCTCGGTGCCACGGGATCGATGGTATCTTTCTATAAATCTGTACAACTCCCCAGATGGGCTTATTTCTTCAGGCGGCCGGGTGTCTTCGAGGATATCGCGAATTATCTGGTCGGCTGTCTCGTTGCTGGCTGAGTCTAAGGCTCGGAGGTTGTTGAGGTTGCTAGACTGTCCACAATCAGTATAATTCCATCTTTGTTGCACCCGGTGTTCCCTTCACTTGAAATCCTTTGACCTTCTTCAATCCTACGAGCTATTCCCAAGTGCAATGTACGCAGAGGACGACGGAGACTCACCATCAATCTCGAGCTGGCGGCAGGCTGCCTGAGCTGGGTATTCGAAGTGGGATGCGATGCGATGCGATGCGATGCGGCTATGACGCTGGAAGTTCGAGGGGTCGCGATCGTCGCAGGGAAGGGACAAAGAGGTGGTTCCTTCAAGGTCGTCGTCGTCGTCGTCGTCGTCGTCGTTGGTGCAAAATGGTAATGCGATACAGTGATTGCTCCGCCTCCCTTTTTGGAGAGTATGTTGGTCGCAGGTACAAGTAGGTGAGGTGGTTGTAATTCAAAGTCGTTGGGCTTGCGAATCAGCGAACTCGTTTAATGGGGGCAACTTCTGGGCAACTTTGTGGGGAAGTTTGACTGCTGATTTTGATTCGTCCAAATGAGGAAGGCTAGCCTGGTGGTGAGGTTTGGAGGGGTCTTTTTATCCTCAGCTTGACCGTCGCAAATCTAGAATCACTTGACATATTTTGAAATCATTGTACAGAAGCTTCTAATAAATATTTCGGTCCTTCCAACTTCGAATCAAATATCAGAACGAGGCGCGGGGCAACCTGGTGATCTTCAGTTGGATACGCCAGAGCTTCATCTGACAGCCGCGTTTGCCATTGACATTGACATTGACCGACAAACCCCCAACAACATCTCTCATCACCATGGCGGATTTGAACTCAACACCAGCTATTCCATTGCGCGAGCAAACTCAATCCACCCCAATGGAGGCTGTTACCACCCAAGCTACATTTGCAGTTCCAGCAGGAATCAGCGCCGGTATGAACTTTCCTCCCAACGCAAGATCGCGAACCTTCCACGCACACTACAACAAACTTACCCAAGCTGAAAGCTAATGCAAACATCTAGACGAAATCGCCCTCTACGATCGCCAAATCCGCCTCTGGGGTGTCCAAGCCCAAGAGAAGATCCGATCGGCCTCCATCCTCCTCATCTCCCTAACCTCCCTCTCAAACGAAATCGCAAAGAATCTCGTCCTAGCCGGAATATCCACACTCACAGTTGTTGACCATGCGACTGTCACCGAATCAGACCTGGGCGCTCAATTCTTCCTTTCGCAAGCAGATGTGGGCAAGAACAGAGCCGAGGCAGCAGCACCCCAAATCCGAAAGCTGAACCCAAGAGTTAATGTGGTGGTTGATACAGACAACATCAAAACCAAGGGAAGCGATTTCTTCTCGAAATTCGACGTCATCATTGCGATCGATTTGGATCCTACAAGTCTCAATCTGATAAATACGATTACACGGGTATTGGGTAAACGATTTTATGCTGCTGGTGTGCATGGAATGTATGGCTTTATCTTCTCGGATTTGATTGAGCACGATTATTTGGTGGAGCGGGAGAAGGGAAACAAGAGCACCCCTTTGGGAAGAGAGACACGATCAAGAAGCGTCATTGACGTAAAGGAGAAGAAGGAGGGCGGGAAGCATATCGAGTCGGTCACCAAGAGAGAAAAGTATGCGACATGGATGTTGTGTAGCGACGGTGCAAGCCTACCTCCAGAGGAATTCTTGAACAGAAGAAATCGACTCAAGGCTGTTACCCCTGTCTTGTCGTGTTTCCGAGCTTTATGGGCGTTCATGGAGAAATACGATGGAAGATTACCACATACGAAAGAGGATATCAAAGAGTTCACAATTCTAGCGACCCAGAAACACAAGGTTTTAGGTCTTCCAGACGAAACATTGCGATCCGAAGTTCTTCGAAAGTTCTTAGGGAACCTTGGTAGCGAAATAGCCCCGGTCACGGCAGTTCTCGGGGGTCAATTGGCGCAAGATGTCATTAATGTTCTTGGTGCTCGTCAACAGCCAATCCAGAATATGGTTATTTTCGATGGCGACTCGATGGAGGCATCGCAGTATGCTTTGCACCCCACAGGCGGTCTAGGGAAAGACTTGTTGCCAATGTCGGATGGAGTCAATGGCATGCTGTTGAATCAACAGAATGGGGGACCGCCAGCAATGAATGGTGCTTTGCCTTTCCAAACTATCCCAGCATAATCTTCAATCTCTGGCAACTGAGATCCTATCCAGGATAACTGGTTCTTTGCGTTGCGATTGGGTGGTCCCGATCTTGTAGAATATAGAGGAGGTGGGTGGTTCCAAAAAGTGGCAGGAAACCCCGGCGTTTTCTTTCGTGGATGAAAAACATAAGTTGGCGGATAAACCAACCAAAATAAAGCTTATCAATCGTATTCCTCAGAATCTTCTCCATCTTCCCCATCCTGTATATTTTCGTGATCCTCCACTTCTTGAATCTCAACCACGTCCTCTTCCACAACATCATCCTCGTCATCACTGCTATCCTCATCCTTCTTGCCTTTCCCAGGTCCTTGTGCTTCTCCCTCCCCTTTTCTCACAAATTCATACGTCCTACTACTCCTCGACTCTCCCTTCCATCCTCCGCCCACCTTTCCACCTTTCCCCTTCACAACACCCAGTGTTCTTGCATGTTTATACCCCGGATAAGCAGCCGCTTGGAATCGAAAACTCCTCTTAACTTCTAACCCACTATGTCTAGCCAAATCGCGGATATTCCATAGGGTATATGGTTCCCCCTCGAAAAGCGTGATTAAGAATGAGGAGCCGGGCGTAGGAGAGAGGAGGGGAAGGGAGTTGGTGAAGAATGCTACTAGTAATTCTATTGCGATCGCTAATTAGTATAAAAGAAGAGGAAGAGGGGAGGGGAGGGAAGGGGAAAGGGAAGCGTTTACCTTGGTTATACCTAACCTGCCGATTAATATCCTTACTCTTCCCTCCTACATGGGGGAAATTAAAGACCACTCTCTCCCATTTATCTCTTACTTTTCCCATTCCTAGTCCTTTTCTCGTGACGTCCACACCATATCGCACTATTCCTCCTGCATCCTCTAGTATCTTGATATTTGACTCAACACCAGGGTTCTCATCAACAGCGGGGTATTTCGCAACCAACTCTTCGCGCGAAGGTTCGAGGACTGTGGCGACGATTTGAGAACAGGCGTGGTGGGTGCATAACGAGGAGGCGAATGAGAGGTCGCCTTCGCCGATTAGTAGGATGGAATCGGTGGAGTGGAAGGGGATTGTTGGGGGTTTGAGGGGTTGCGCTTTCTGTGCGGGAGGTGGTGGTTGTGTGGTTTTTGAGGAGGGTTTGGACTTGGTGATTCCTGTTGGTCGCGAGTTTTTGATGTGTTGCACCTTCGCCTTTTTGTTGGATGTCTTCTGGAGACCGCGTTTGTTTTTTCCCATTTTTGCGTCGGTCCTTCTTTTCTATTCCTTTCCCCCTTTCACTAGTGTCGGTTCCTCGTCTGCGAAAGCGTCAATTGTTCGTTGTCGTCTCTTGTCCTTGAAGGCCAAACCAGAAAATTTTGAATGCGCCCGCGATAACGATTTTCCGACAAGGTTCGGGCCGCTAAGAGGAGGCAACAGGGATTTAGATGCAGAAGAGCGGAATGATCCGTCTTGTTGCATGTCGCGCGAATTGTTCGATGTGCAAAATTTCTACTCTTGGACGGGAGGGTGGGATTTGGAAAGGTGGGGGTCCCGTTTTACCGTTTTGGTTTGTGTAACGAACGGTTGGATGATGAGGATACATCAAGTCGGGTCTATTTCTTTAAATGTGTCTTGTACTCTGCCGATTCAAAAAGTTGAATTCTTGGGGTTTTTTTTAATATAAAAATTATATTGACCATCTCAACTATGCTAACCTATCTCCTAGTTATCAGGAAACCCATTCCTCAAATTCTCATAAATACTAGTAGGATAATCCAAATTATTCAAACTCTTCTCCAACCCATCAAACTCCCCCACAGTAGCCGCAATCAAACTATCCTTCCCACTCTTATCCTGCGACACCTCCCACCACATCGCTCCTCCAAGACCCTTCTTCATAGCATACTGAGCCTTCTGCTTCGCAATCTTGGGCGTATCATAACTAACCATCATCAGACTAGATGAATCATAACTATAACTCGCACCAATGTCCTTCCTCTCGATGACTTGGACAGCTGTAAGATTTGCGCCTGTCATGGGGAGGGCTTTGTAATCCCAATTTCCTCCTGATTCGCCGAAACTACCTAGGCCTGTGCCGTTGAATGGTTGGCCTGGACCTTTGGTGTTTAGGAAGGCGTGGCCATAGAGGGGATAACCGAGATTGATTTTGCTTGCTGAGACGCCGTTTGCCAGGTAGTAATCGATTCCGGAACTGGTGTTGAAGGGGGTGGAGATGTTGTTTGATTTATCGCCGTAGATGTTTTGAGAGTGGCCCGCGTGGGTATCCCATGAACCCGCGTAATCGAAGGCCTGTGTGAGTGTCAATATAAGAGGGTCCTTTCTCGAGCTTGCGAACGACTTACCATGAAATTCCAGAAATCAAGATACTGGTCCATTCCTTCCATATCGAGGAGCGTGTATTTCAAAGGACCGGCGGGACAATCAAAAGTAAGTAAGGAGCGAGAAGTCCCATGTTCGTCTGCGTATTCATCCATGAGAGTTCGTGTTTTGTCTAAAAGATCAACGAGATCCGTGGCTTGAGTGGCATTGGTGACATATTCATAGTCGTAATCCAAGCCATCGAATCCAAGATCAGTCATTAACTTCACAGCAGATTGAGCAAACACTTGTCGTTTCTCTTCATCTGCCAGCATGGCAGACCAGTTTGGTGAGAACGTCCATCCGCCGACTGATAGCATTGTCTTCAGCGTTCGGTTTTTCTTTTTGAGAAGGAATAGTTGCTTGACATTTCCGTAGACATTCGTTCCGGCTGTTGTATTTGATGTACTCGTGGAATTCGTTGAATTGGAGGCAGAAGTGTTATCTCCAGGGTAGGCAAATTGCAGGTCTGCCCATTCGTCACTGAGATACCTAGAGTTTTGTTAGTGGTTGGCCTTAACCTCTTCACAGTTCAACTCACACTTCTCCTGTGGTGGAATTGATATTACAGAAGGCGTAGGAAACATGGGTCAAGTGAGTAACTGGAATCTCTGGGACAGTGAAGTTGCGCGCATAGATGTCCTGACGTTGAGTTAGCAAACAGCTCTAGATTATTACTACAGAAAACCATACCCAGTTACCGTAAAATCCCACACCACGTTTACCATCAGAGTGTCCATCACTTGTACTGGTACTCTTGTTGCTACCCTTGGTCTTTCCCGGTTTTCCGTATCCAGGTCTTGCTAGAACCACGCTACAGCAGGCAAGAATTGAAAGAAGAGCTGTGCAATGCATTGTGACGCTTGCGAGATCTTGTTTTTGGGAGGTATGAAGTCGGTACAGTACCGTGAACAAAAAGAAGGAAGAAAGGCAGGAAATCAAAAGCAGAAAACCCGTGGCCTGTACCACAGATAGTTCGCTCCTCTTCCCATCTTATAAACCGCCCTATGAGGCTGTGCGGGGTGATGGGGACAAACATAAAGTGGGTTTGTGGGCTGTTTCCTCCATAACTGAATACTAAGTGACGAAGTTATGTGTAGATGTGTAGATGTGGCAGTGAAATCTAGGGTCATGATTGGACCCCTATTGAATAAACTCTGGGAGGACAATCTGTTTCAAAACAGAAAGTTTGCATCCAATTTAATTTGTCTCAAGCAGAGCGACTGGGCAGCAGACTCGGCAATGATTTGGGTGTGAAATACCGAAATGATGCTGAAAGAAGGTTTTCGGTTCGGCCTCCGGTTTAGGACAATGCTGGCTTCACGTTCACTGTCAATGCAGAAATAAATGGAGCGAACCCTTCAGAAAGGCGCAGCATTTCAACTGCAAATGCGGAGAGACCATGAAAGCACTGCATAGCCTTACGGAGGAGGCGACGATGCGATGCCAATCGTCTGACGGGTTAATCCCACTAACCTTCGACAGGCATGGACAAATCAAGCAAAGGTTTGAGTCTTTGACAGGAATGATTCGGAAGAAATGACACTCGGACCAAACTTGGGAAATTAGGATCTACAGAAGGAAGACATGATAGAAAACGTAGTCTCTGAATCAGCAGCAACAATAGACTCACAAACTATGAGTAGCTAATATGCCATCATACCCAGCACTAGTAACGGGTAGTTACTCTTACTCTGTTCTACTCGGAGGTATTCAAGTCATGAGTAATTTCTTGCTCACACTTCCCATCGCAAATCAGGACCCTTGCTTGAAGCATGTCGCAGCTGTTTTCAAGCAGCTTTCCAAAATCCCCTCGTTAGCCATGGCATAAGTCCTTGGGGTGGCAATTACCTCGTCACGGAGTGAGGCGACACGGAGTGAGCTGTTCGTCAAGCAAAGACGCATAAGGGAGGGAGCGCCTCCATGACAATCCCATCATGACCCGGGCACTCAGCTGTTCAGAGGTACAGACTGTTAGGTCAATTCACCGTTAAAGTATATTACCCCTGTTTACAGTTATAATAAACTTTTGTCACCAAAAGTGAGTTTGGGCTAGCGTAAAATTAGTGCTCATTTATCCTTTTTACGGTCTGTACAGGTTGTGCTTGGAAAAGGGGGTTTCGATATACTGTACAGACTGTTCTCACACTTCACCTGAAAAAGGATAAATGAGCACTAATTTTACGCTAACCCAAACTCACTTGAAACTATCACAAAAGTTTATAATAACTGCCCTATAACTCTAAACAGGGGCAATATACTTTTACGGAAAGACTGGGCAGGAACAAGGGACTCAATTACCTCAAAGCAGCGGCTTGAGGCTCTCAAATTATCTTATCTAATCACCGATCGGAGTTAAAGATTAAAGTGTGGTCAATGCACACGCGCTGAAATCGCGAGTTTCGAGGTCATCGATCTTCATCGTACTCTTCCTCACCTGCCAGCCCTTCAAATCACTTCACGATGTCCTCAGAATTCTCCAAACTCCCAAGCGAAATTCGTCTACGAATCTACGAGCTCGCTAACCAACCAAAACTCGAACCCCGAACTGTCGAAATATACATCAAAGAGGGCCGCCTCTATTCGAAAACATCACCCCCTCCTCTCCTCCACGTCAATTCCGAATCTCGACGAGTTGTCTTACAGATTTACAAACCATGGCTTCCTCAATTCAAGGGTAGTGCTGCCCATGCCCCTTTTACCAAACTGGCCGAGAGATACCAGCCAGAGACAATCTCACATTTGCAAAATATCTGTGTACATCTGGAGCACGACACTTTGTTTATGCGCATGGAGGCAGATCACTTTTCAGCCGACCTTCTTGGTCCTGTTGAACAGCTGTATCTACGGCATATTGCCATGGAGTCAAACTCGAGATTTCCGCCTCCCTTCTTCTTTTGTTTTACATTGGACACCGGGACAAACCTCACTCCTTTGATTATGACTTCGCCAAACCATGTCCAATTACTGTCACAACTACTGGATTTACGGGCAATCAAAGTATGTTATAGTGAACATGACGAGGAAACACACTGGGAAAGAGAATTCTTATTGAGAAAACATCCCCGCCCGCCTCGACCTCTTGCCGAGTACGAGTGGAAAGTCCTGGACCCATCGACTTCAACCGTTGAATCTCGGGATTCCTTGACCTTGGAACATTTGAAATTGGAAGAGCTTCCACTTCCTCCCAAATACTCCGAACCGTGGACTTCCTACAAGTCCCCAGTTGAGACCTCTGTTTTATCTACACATAACGAGCCGCAGATTTCTAGAAATTCCAACCTGCCATCGCCGTGGAAACACTCAGTCAAGCGTACGATAGATGACGCGGAAGAACGAGAGAACGAGAACGATGGGATGTTACAAACTTCCAAGAAGCAACCACGATTAACTATGAGGGGCGGTGCGGGCTCGGCGAGGAGGCCCCGCGAGAGTCCCATAACACCCGGATCACCATCCAGCGGTATCTATCAAACCCCGGAACCAGAGCGGTCCATGTCTGACCATGAATCAACGGTAGCAACGGAGGCAGAGATACTTGCTCAACTCAATGAAGAAGCACCAATCACGCCAACACCCGCACGTCGGTCCAAGAGAGTCGAATCTGAGCTTGATCAGGATGAAGAACCGAATGCTGATGATGAACCACCTAGCGATCCTCCAGAGGATGCCTCAGAAGACACTTCGATCGAGTATGAGATAGAAAGGTTTAGAGCTGAACGTCAAACACCCAAAGGACTCGAAATACTTGTTGAGTGGAAAGAATACCCATTCAAGAAGGACTGGACATGGGAGACTGAGGAATCTTTGAGTGAGAGCGTGCCTCACCTTGTCGCTGCATGGCATTCTAGATCCGATTTGAAGGTGGAAGAGGAGGACGGAAGCCCCAACGAAGCTCTGAACAATGATGGAGAAATTGAGATATACGAGGTGGAAAAGGTTTTAGCTCGTCGAAATTTCAGAGGTATTCTGCACTATCTCGTCGAATGGAAAGGATTTCCAGACGTGGAAGATAGAACCTGGGAGGAGGCGGGCACTCTCGTGTGCGACGTTCCTCTTCTTGTCGAGAAATATGAGAACCAACGGGGGAGGAGGAGGAAGAGATGATGGGCTCAATGATACAAGGTTGGCTTGGCAGTTATGTAAGTCTGGAATCCATTTTGCAAGTGATTCAGTGATAATGATTATTTTTGGCGAACCAAAATATTAATATTGCCGTTCTATGAAGTCTGAACTCCTTTTATCCAGTACGTTCAATGATAAGAAGCTCTAGTCAAGTGGTGTTACACGCCAAACAACATATGTATGTATGTATCTCTTTAGGTTCATTAACACCAGGCACGCAGACCGACATGCAAACTGAAAGCTTGACCTATTCAAGCTTCTAATTGGTCACCCCATGGTCTCACAGCGTGTAAAGGCTCCCCCTATTTGTACCCCCGTTTTAAATTCGCGGTATTTTACTCCAAAGATCTGCAACCTTAACAGTGTTAAGGTACGTATCTTGCAGTCACTAAACCGTGAGATGACGAGTTCATAAGAGGATTCCACATTCCCCTCCACCCTTTCTCGGACTCTATCTCTCCTTTGTTTTCCGGTGCGAAGACTTTGTCTTATCTATACTGTACATTGGCTACGTTTGAAACACCTCTGCGTGTTTTCTGGTGTCGGGTGACTTGGAGGCTCGAAGCTCTTGGCGCACGGACTCCGATATTGCTGTGTTGGGTTTCTGGTTCTGGGAGACGAAACAACTAGCAGCCTCATACTCAAAGACCTGACCTTGTAAACTGTCGGCAGTGTTTATTTTGTGGGTAGTGAGATATGGATATGCTGCTTTCGGTTGGCGAATGAACTTCATCGTTGTTATATATTTTTCACGCGTGTTTGTTGTTTTTGCGAATAGTTTCTTCGCCTCGATTTCTAGAGCTGCTGCATTGGTTTAGTATATCGTCTCGGGGTATTTATTGCCTGACACCAGTCACATTCTTAGTGCACGTTCGTGTTCGCGTCTTGATTTCAGAAGTTGGCAAAAGAGCAGACATCAGATGAGTTCAAAACAGCAAGCAAGGTTCTATCTACGCTTTAAACCTCCGTACTAGTAGACCAAAACATCCTTCCGAAAATGCTTGGACACCCCATCTGCGTATATGTCAAATGGTGCGGGCTAGTCCCATCTTTCTTTCCTTTGCGTGAACCAAGTGCTGGCCATTTTTTCCACTTTCTCCCCTTTCAACGCGACGAGGACTGGATTCTTGTCGGACGTCGCTACTTCGAAAAATCACATTTTGGTCCAAACGGCTCTCTAGGTCAGCATGGGGAAATTCAGCAATCTCAAGACGTCGATCAGGAATGACACCAATTTCAAGAGGTCTGGGAATGCGATTAAGAGGGGATGGAAGCAACTACCAGGCGCGACGGGGACATATTTGGTTGAGAAGGTACCTTTTGTGAAGTGGTTACCGAATTACGATCCGAAATGCATTGCCAGCGATGCGATTGCTGGTTCGACTCTAGGGTTGATGCTGATACCTCAATCGATAACCTATGCGATGTTGGCGGGGATACCGATACAGAATGGGATACAAGCGTCCTGGATTCCTTCGATGTTATACTTCATCATGGGGACGTCAAAAGGTAGGAACAAACGTTGCGTAATAGGATAGCAGATACTAAGCAGGATACAGATCTCAGTACCGGTCCAACATCTCTCACTGGAATCCTCACCGGCAATGTAGTCATGGAGTTACGAGCGGACAAGAGAATCCCACCCAACTTCATTGGCGCTGGTGTAGCGATTGCCGTGGGCCTAGTGTCATTATTTATGGGACTACTCAATATGGGATGGATCCTTGATTTTGTCTCCCTCCCTATTCTCGTTGGATTTATGCTAGCAGCAAGTCTTATAACCGTTTCATCGCAAATAGCACCCTTAACGGGAATAGTCGGCGTCAGCAACAACTTCCTCTCCCAACCAAAAGAAATCCTCATGCAAAGCAGAACCGCCGAACCCCTCACCATTGCCCTGGGAGTTGGAACTATCATTGTCCTCGCCCTCTTACAAGTTGTCGATACGAAATTAGGAAAGAGGCATTTCATGATCCATCTCTTCGCTTCAAGTAGATATCTGTTCGTCCTCAGCACCGCGACAGCTATAAGCTACTACGTCAATCGCAACCGAGAAACACCACTATGGGCCGTAGCAGGCGAACCAGGAAAAGGCTTTCAGAGTTCCGGTATCCCAAAACCTTTCGGGGTAGCCCTATTGGTGCTTATGAACGCTTTGCCCGTCTTCTTCGCAACTATCGTTCAACATCTCGCCCTCGCGAAATCTTTCGGTCGAAGACATGGATACGTCGTTAATGCCTCTCAAGAACTCACCTTTTTGGGAATAAGCAACATCGCCAGTGGGGTATTCGGGGGGATGCCCGTCTCAGCTGAAATCTCAAGGACAGCTGTAAACGAAAGTTCGGATGTGAAATCTCCTCTCTCGGGGCTATTCACCACAATCGTTGTTCTGTTCGGTCTACAGGTTCTCAAAGATGCAATTTTCTTTATCCCACAAACTACAATTGCGGGGATGATTATCGTGGCTACCGGCCAATGTATCCCTCCCTTTGCAATCATGCTCGCCCATTGGAAAGGGTCTTTCATTGATTTCCTCAGTTGTCAAATTACTACCCAGATCGCTTTCGCAAACCGTCTCGATTTGGGAGTAGGTTTCTCTTCTTTCTTCTTGATCATCTACACCATGTTACGCGCCCTCTTCGACAGAGCCGAAAAGGTCGATACCTCAGAACTCGATCACAAATTCGGGGTAGGCGAGACGAAAAGAGGTGTAGTGGTGCAAGATGGAACTAGGATTTTCAGATGCAAAGACGACGTATTTTACATCAATTCCAAAAGAGTGATCGACAGTATCTTCCTGGGAATCAGCAAAGATTTCAAACGCATCACCGATTTGCGAGTCGGAAGAGGCGGAAGACTCTGGTGCGAAAAGAAATGGGAAGGCGACGAGGGTGGTGTCAGTTTAACCAGGAGTGGAAGTACACTCCACGTTCTAATCTTAGACTTCTCACGGGTGGGCTTCGTGGATACTACTACGATGACTTATCTTTTGGATTTGAAAGAGGGGATGAAGGCTTTTGCTAATGAGGGGTGTGAGGTTGAGATGCGGTTTGTGGGGTTGTCGGCGGCTGTTAAACATAGGTTTGACAGGACGGGGTGGAAACTTGTGGATGGTGCGGCGCCTGCTGGCGGGGATGGACAGGATGGGGATAGGTATTTTGATGATATGAGGTGTGCGGTTGAGACGCCGATGATGGGGAGGAATAGTGGGAATTCGGAGTGGAACTTTGCGTTTGGGGAGAATGAGAAGGAAGCTGTTGTGAGTGGGAGGTATGTTGGGTTTTAAATGATTTTTGGTTAGTTTGGGTTAAGCGGCAGGCGAGTTTCACCTGTTGCGTTTTCTTCGGCTCTTCGGCTCCGGAATGACTGAAGTTTGGTATTATTGTGTTAGAAGCGATTCAGTTTCAGTGTTGCAAACGAGTTATAGGCGAGGTAGTAGGGTGAGCTGAGTTACTCTTCTTCACGCCAGCTTGGTTGGGAATTGTATGTTAGAAGTTGTTTTTGTCTTTATAATAATTGATTTGCTTTCTTTCTTTGAACTTTCTTCTTACCTCTCTGCGTGTTTTTAATCAAGTCTTAATTCTACCCTTAAATTCTCGAATATCTAGCTCATATATGACAAGCATGACTTCCCAAGCCTCCCATCGTCTCATTCTTTGCAAGCTTCATATATAATCTTACCAAGAGCTCAAATCTTAAACAAATCTCCCAGCAAGCTCCAGTGTTTCCTCCCTTCATAAAACAACAACATTACCGGCAGCGTATTAAATGAGTAGAGTAGAGTAGAGTAGTGACTACTACTACTCTACTCGTTACTACTCGAGTAGTACAGGCCGAGTCGGACCGAACGGACCAATGCTCCGGAGTGGCGTCGGAGTGGCGTTATAGTGCTGCTAAGAGCTTAAGCGAGATATCTTTCCCCTCTATTTACTACGTAACTTGTTTAATACTCGTTTTAATAAACTAGTTATTAATTATAAAAAAATAAGTATTAGTACTTACTATATACATTTACTAATAGTATTAATATTTAGGTTTATAAGCCTTATAAATACTTAGAAACTACTTTACTATATAAATATATATATATATTACTAAGACTCGCGGTGGACACGGAAACTGGCACCATTTCTTATGCTTAGCTTAGCCCGAGGTTCAGCTGAACTTGGAAACACCTCCTTTTTTAGACCCTTTTATATACATTCCTTACTATTATAGTTAAAGACAAAGACAGCAAAGGCTGTAACTAGTAGACTAGCAAAAGACTTCGAACTTCTAAACCTATTAACCCTTTCGAATCTACGATACGCTCTAAAAAGAGACCTAAAAACGCCTACAACAAGACTCCTACTAAAGCTATAGTATAGGCTACTGTTGTCTACTTAGATATATAGATTCTACGAGGCTATAGGTAGAATAGGGGTAAGCTCTTTGAGTTTACTAGCTACTTAAAGCGTATAGGATATCAGTATATCGAGGGGCTCTATTCGTCTACCCAAGAACCTAATATTAAAGCTACTTCTGCTAGGCACGTAGCCTATGATCTAAGATAAACTAACTACTAAGGAGGCGAGTTTCTTCTATTTAAGGACAACGTATACCGACTTAAGAGAATTATATAGGATAATAGCTTTAAAGGGTGTATAATAACGTGGGAATCTCTTACGTAAGAGGCGCAGGTTCCTAGTATACGACTAAGAACTTACGTTTCTAGGAAGACTATATAAAGAAGACTTGGGTAGTTTAGTTAGAGACATTATATAGCTTATAGAAAGAGCTATATAAACCCGGATCTTGTAAAGCAGTGTGAGAAATAGGCTAAGGATATGTTAAAAAAGTACCTAAACGCTGAAGACTGGTATAGAGTTCGTTTCTTAGATGAGGTATTCTTCTTTAGTTCTTTCTTATTTCTCTTTTATTTCTTTCCCATTTCCTTAATTCTAACTCTTATTTATAGGTTCATTTCTCCTTTAGACCTACTAGTTAGATTTACGTCTTATAAAGGCTTAGCGAGAGAGACTGTCTAGACTATATATAAAGATAGGAGAAGAAGATAAAGACGAAGAAAGGGAAGAAGAGAGAGAATAAGGAAGAAGAAGTAGACTTATCTTATAAGCTATATACTTAGGCTACTATCGGTTATAACTTTAAAAGCGAACTAGTCTTCTACGATACAGGGAATTCTAATAGGAAGATGTCTTATAAGTACTATGTAGAATAGATTCTTAATCCTTTTATCTTATCTTAGATTAGAAGAGGAGATGACTTCGTTTTAGAGGAGGATGGAGATTCTAGATATAGCTATAGAAGAGGGAAGTAGAATAATATACTAGCTTAGAAGAAGGTAAATAATCTTAAAACTTATAAGAACTATGTAGGAGCTCCCGATTTTACTATTATAGAGAACTGCTAGTAGGTTCCTAAATAACATATTAAAAAGTTTACTTATAATACTCTTGAAGGTCTAAAAGAGCTTACTTTAGAGGGATAGGCCGATTTAAAGTAAGAAACTATTAATAAGTAGGTAAAGGAAATGCCCTAGAGGTTATAAGACTGTATAGATGTAGATAGTTAAATGATAGGATATTAGAATATATATAAATTTATATATAAATAAATATAAAAGTACGTGTTTTAGTATTATTAGCTTGCTAAGCTAAGCATAAGAAATGGTGCCACTTTCCGTGTCCACCGCGAGTAAGACTACTCGAGTAGTTGAGTAGTCTATTAATACGCTGATTACCGGAACTGATAACCCGATGACATCGGAGGAACTCAGCAGAGTTATTAAATCTCCGACCGGTCTTCTATTCTCCTAGAGTATGGAATGACAGCTAGTCAACACAAACCCCTTACTAAGGCTCCAAACACCGGATTGAAACCTGATCACACCAAAGCATGACTTGGGATTCATTTCCTTGCGGATTTGAAAACCTCCACCCTCGGGCCTCCCAGGATATTTGGTAATATCAAGCCTGAAAATAAACACGCTAAACAATCAATAATAAACCATTGCTTGGCAGTAACAATTTCGACTTGAAAGGTTTCTTCTGCTTGGTTATAATGGTTTTTCTGGTAATTCGAAGTATATACGAGAAGATCGTAACAACCGCTAGGTACGGCATCCTGAATCTACAAAAGTCTAAAAACGACGTAATCGTAAATCGTAATTCGTAAATCGTAAAATGTTACTTTCTATAAGTAAAAAAGAGAATAATTAAATTCCCTCTCTCTCTTTCTCCCCTCTCTCTATATGGAAACTAGACAGTCTTAACTATAGTAACTAGCTAATTAAAGAATAGAGAGAGATAATAAGTACTACGTGTATAGTAGTAACATCCTTACTATTATCTCTTTACTCTCTATTACCTAACTCTTGTATTATATTCTTTCTATTATTTCTAGATAAATAAGAGAGAGAGGGAGAGAGGGAGAGAGGGAGAGAGGGAGAGAGAGAGAGAGGGAGAGAGAGAGAAAGGTAGTAAGAGAGTGAGAGAGTAAGAGGAAGAGGTGAGGGGATTATTTACTACTTTAGCTAAACTCCTCTTACCTACGCTAGGAAAAACTTTTCTCTAAAATGTTTACTTACTCTCTTACTCACCCTCTCTCTCTTATACTCTTACTTATATTCTTTTCTATACTCTCTTAGTATATATAATATATAAAAGAACAGGAGAATGAGTAAGAGAAGTAAGTAGATAGTATAATATAATTTATAATTAGCTATAGCTCTTAGAGGCCTTAGTTTATCTAGCTATAACTTTTGCGATTTACGATTTAGTCGTTTTTAGACTTTTGTACTTTCAGAACGCCTTACTAGGACATTAGAATATTCCTCTTTGTCAAAGCAATACTAGTATCTACTACTATATGCGAGTTGATCTTTGATATGTTTTGCCGAGTTAGTTCTCAGTTTCCACGTGTATTGTTATCTCTTTCAACTCGAATTTCCCGGGGTTTCCCCCTTGGTGCTCAATTCCCCCTCCCCACCTAAGGGAGCATGAGATTCTGGGATTCTGTAAGAGTAATATTATCTTTTTACTTGGCTTATAAAGTTCTTCAATAAAGGGTCCTACTTTATAGGAGATTTGAAGAGCCTCCTCTCTCAAAATATACTAACACGACTTTAAGAACGCACTACCCAGGGAACCGAACACCAAATATAGAGAACGAAAACATAGATAAAGTAAGTACTATATAAAAGGGTGTTGATAATAGAGTATAAGACATAGTACGATTTGCAGACAAAACCATAAGAAATGCCCTGCTCGAAACCTATCACATTTTGGTATATAAGTTGATAGCCTATATAAGCAAACATGCGCCAAAGGTCTAAGAGAGAGAGAATAAATATAGTAATAAGAAGCAGGTTTAGAAAGCGAAAGTGAAATCTACGATGGTTATCCTATAGTGAGTTGCGTGTTAAGCGTGAATTTGCCCACTTTTTTTATAGTCCGAGCTTTTTTTTTAAAGGTTTTCTCTCTCTTTTCTTTAGAAGACAGAAGATAAAAGTACTCTAAAAGAGACGAGGCCTAGCTAGAAAGAAACGCTATCTCTAATTATCTCTCTTCTATATCACTTATTAATTTAAAGTAAGTATAACGAAAGTAAACTAAAAGATAAATAATTCTTAAAATAACCCTTTTTTTTAAAAAGATTTTAAAAGATTTTAACTACCTCTATAGAGTATACTAAGACTCTATATAATCAATACAGATAGAAAATTAGTTGTTTTTGTCCTATAAAGTTTATATAGTATAAGAGAAGATATAAGCCTCTTCTTTCCTATTCTTATAAATAGTTTATTATATGTTATTATTAATTAACAGGTAAAAGAGTTGCTTAAAAGGGGGGAAATCAAGGAATTTTCTTAAAAAGCTCGGATTATAAAAAAAGTGGGCAAATTCAAGCTTAACTCGCAACTCACTATATGCAATCTTTAAACTGATCACAAACACACGCAAAGTTCATATTTTCCGGCCCCCACGTTTCTGTGACTGACCAGCATAACTCCACCCAACAAGTCCTAACCTCAACTCCCACGTGCTAAATAGTCTCTTCGAAAATGAAGCTTGGTGGGGTCTTTCAGAAACAAAGTCACGAATGCCAGTGCTCATCGAAAGTGATGTTGACGACTTCAACTTCAACACGGTCTGACTTCACTCCTATCCTTAAACTCCAACATCAAACCTTCAACATCGAATCTTCACCTCGATTTTTCGTATTCAAACCTCCAACTTCGGGACTTCATATTGCAAGACAACAACGAACGTTTACGCTCTTAACGGAAACGAAGCCGACGAAGCATCCGAGAATGAAAAATCAAAGTCAGACTTGGGCGGCGATACGATATTTATTGGATTATCGCGATATATATCGTAGGATAAATATCGTAAATTCTTCTTATCCGATACGTTAAAATATCGGGTTTTTAGCACTAATACCTTATAGTACTGAATAGACATCACATGACTTTTATTTTCTTTTTCTATATCTGCTTTATTATATTAAAAAGTTACTATATAACTCTTTCTTTAGTATAAAGGACTTAGAGTAGGACGAGTAAGCTCTTTAAGTTAATAATTATAAGTTACTATAAAAATTATATAACTTTAACTTTATTTTTAGAAAGTAACATTCTATTAGCTCTTAGCTAGAAGAACTATTATCCTCTAGATTAACTATTTTTTTCCGCCGATAATCGATATATTATCGGTTATCCTTAGAAACCCGGTATTGATCGGATCACTTAATACGATACGATAAATATCGTAGACCCTCTCGATATGTCACCGGTAATATCGCCGCCTAAGTCTGATCAAAGTAGAGCGACAACCGCTGTTACTGAGCTGTGCTGGTTCTTGAAGGCTCCTCTAGGTAAGAACACTTCCTTCTGGTAAACTAGACAAAGCAATGCTGAAGCCCAGACGCCAACATCTTATGGGCACTCGAGAGATAATAAGTCACAAATCAATCGCCATGGAGGAGGACGAGGAACATTTGGTATCCCAGAGCTAATCACCTAAAGACGAAGGTCATCAGCACTATTATTTTCTCCTCTCACTGGACATTGCTAGTTATTCCTACGAAAACTAACACATAAACTAGAAATCCGTCTAAATATATATGGCTACCTCGTCGCACCTAGGTCTGCACAACGAATAGATGAATAAAATATTAATTATTCATCATAAATATTAAATAAATATATAGTATTCGAGCGATTATTCGAGCGATAAGAGCTTAAATGAATATATTACGAATAGTTTCTATTTATTAAGCTTAATATCTGCCCCCTAGGTCTTAGTATAATCGTTCGGCTCCACTTCTCACCTAATCCGCTTTCGCGTATTAGGTGAGGGAGGATAATACGATAAAACCAGTAATACGACCACTTTTAGTTTACACCAAAATCGCCTTAACTAGCCTCTAATAACTCTCTACCTTTGCTACTAAAACTACTCTAATAGGTTCCTACTATTAATGTCTATCTTAGACTTATATTTAATCTTTAAAATATAATTATATCTTCTATATTCTAAGCTTTACTAAATTTTTCTAGAGATTTAGTAGTAGCTTTCTTAGAAGTTAGATTTAAGAACTAGATAGATACTAAATCTTACTTTATATTTCTATTTATTAAGTTTAAAATAAGAGATCCTAATTAAAATTAGAATATAATAAAGCGTAGTTGTTTTATTATATAATTTTAAAAACAATGTATTTTAGTATAAACTAAAAGTGGTCGTATTACTGGTTTTACTATATTACTCTCTCTTATCTAATACGCGAAGCGGATTAGGTAAGAGGTAGACCGAGCGATTAGAGGGTTTATATAAGTTGAATTTTACTCCCTTTTTATATATATATTTAAATATAACTAAACTATAAACTCACTTACTTTTAATTATTATTAATAGATTACTATCGTCTCTACTCTTTATTACTTATATTATGTGAAATAGGGTGTTATATTAAAGGGTATTATATAATACCCCACTTTCTAAAGCATTATACACGTGACCTTTAAGCTAAGGTTTTAACTAAGGTTTCGACGTCGAAAGAGTTAAAAGGCTTTACTCTTTTCACCTTATTTAATAATTTATCTACTTTTTTAGCCCCCGGCGTAGCCTAATCGAGACGACGAAAGCAACTAAAGCGGATAATTTCAGGGGATTTTCATATATATTTAGATAAGTGGGAAACTATACTAAAAGGGTGGAGAATATAGAATATTTATGAATAAACGACTGCTATTTACACCCTAAACTCTCCTTATTCTTGAATAATTCGAAGGGTAATTTATCCGTGGAAAATCGTGAATATTCTGAATATATTCGTAGCTTTTATTCGTTGTGCAGACCTAGTCGCACCATATACAGCTCTTTGCCTCAATAAGCAAAAACGCTTATCAAAGACACACAACTACCATCCAGATTCCACCCCTCATCCACGACGAGGCCTCCTCACTCTTCTTTTCATCTGTCACTCTTCACGTCGGAATATTATAGTAGACATCGCAAACTTTCGCCCTGAATCTCAATTTGAGGAGGATAAAAGGTACCTGTTAGCTAAAGGCTTTGAACGGGGTATTCATTTCTATACAGCTATCCAAGATCTGGTCTAGAGATATAATCCATCCCCAGCTGCCCCGTTGCGCCCGGGGGAGAATTCTTACGAGGACCAGGGCAAGTGGGAAGAAAACGAGAGAGAAACATGTTGCGGGAAGGACACGTGACCACACTAGTGGCGGACCTGCAGGTGTAGATAGTTATAAGTGCTCCGCACTCTCCCCTTCTCTCTTTAGACGTTTATTACTATACTATATAAGAGATTACTTTTACGTATTTTATTAAGCCTAGCTATAAGCTCCTAATCTATAATCTATCTCTTATACTATATAGTAGTAATACTCTAAATTTAAACTATATATAATCTCTTTAAAATTATTAAGCCTCTATCTTCTACTAACCATATTATAACTTATAACCTATAACCTTTACCTCTCCTTCTCTTATCTGCTTTCTAATCTTATAATTTAAATACTTAATTAGAATCTAGCTATTAGTATATACGTTGTCTATTAATAAGTATAACTGTCTTCTAAATCTCTAGTAGGTTAGTAAAAAAGATAAAAGACACCTCTCTTATACCTATTCTACTTTATATATATATATAGTACTTATAATTTATATAGGAAAGCCTTAGAAAGAAGAAGTACTAGTAAAATCTAAATCTAAAAAAATTCTTAATAAATATAGTAGCTACTATAATAAATAAGACAGATACTAAAAGAATAGTAGATATATAAAAGAGTCTACTCTAAGAGTTCTAGTAGAATTAGCCTTATTCTTAATACTATTAGAATAATCTATTATACTTAAAAACCTCTTTTCTAAGCTTCTTAAAGCTCTACTAAGTACTCTAGCTTTATAAGCCTTATAGACTCTATTAGCTCTTTATATATACTATTTATAAGATATATCTATTATACTAGTTAACCTTTATATCTTAAGAGCTTCTAGTCCTGTTTCTATAAGCTTTAGTAGACTTAATAAGATTAAAGCACTTATATATTAAAGACTAGTATCTAGAAGAGATAAGGAAGAAGCGAATCTTAATAATAATCTAGATATTATAATTACTAAATATTAAAAAGAGGGAGCTCTTAGTATTTTTAAAGACTTAATTATTATTAGTAGAGATAATATTTTAAACTTTATTATAATTAGAGAAGAGCTTATAATACTATTCTCTTCTAGCTCTACTCTAAGTTACCTTAGCCTAATCCTTAGTCTTAATGCTTACTTTAAAGCTTTTAAACTAGTAGATATTACTGTTGTATTTAATTCTATATCTTAGATAGCTTTTACTTTATACTAATTAAAGCTTCTCTTATTAGATTAAGAGTTTATTAATTTAGACTTCTTTAATAAGATTAATAAGCTCTTAACTCTACTTTTAAGTAGTAGATCTATTATAATAGTAGAACTTAAGGTACTATATACTAGGTAGCTTTAGTAGAGAGACGTTATAATTATCGATTTTATAGTAAATAAGGTAGCTAAGGACATTACTAGGTATACGAACCTCTAACTACTTATTATAAACGAGGACCTAGAGAACGTAGAGTTAGTATTTAATCTACTAAGAGATAACCTTTTAAACGACCTTAAAGCTAGTATAGTATAACTATTTAAATTGCTAGATAGCTTAGCTATAAAAGATAAATTTATAGTACTCTTTACTTATTTCTAACTTAGACTAGAATAAGTAAACCCTTATCTTAGTAAATCTCTACCTAGAACCTCTTATTAATCTCTTTATTAATCCCTTTATAGATCCTCTTATAGATATAAGTAATAAGACTCTAATAACTAATAATAATATTAACTATATCTTAAAATAAGAGATATTAAATATAATAGTAAGATACTAGTTACTTTATAGTTTAGCTAGGTTAAGGGATTTATATAGATCTATAATAAGAAGATAATATTAAGCCTTATACCTTAAGCTCTAATAAACAACGCCTAAGTCTAGTAAAATAGACTTATACTAAATACTAGGACCTAAATACTTTTAAACTATAATAAGCTTAGAAGCTAGATAAGCAAACAGTTTTAAAAGGATATATTAATACTACTTACTTAAGCTAATAAGGAAGAATTTTAGTTTAAATTTAAGGACTAATACTCTCTTTAAGTATATATAGTAAAGAAGTAATTACTCTATATTAAAGCTAGGTCTACTAATAAAGACTACTTAGTATATAGAATTTATACTAAACTCGACTCTATACTAAGCTCTATAATTATACTAAAGCTATTTAGTAATATACTAGAATTTCTTAAAAAAAAGGTATATACTATAGAGTCTATAATACAAGTATCTTAGACTATTTAAAATAAGAAATTTAAAATACTTAGTAAAGAGAATAAATTACTAAAGAAAAAGTTTAAGAAGTCTAAATTATATAGTAAAGGCCGATTAAGTAAAAGCGACTAAGAGAATCGTATAAAAGAGAAGTAAGATAATAGAAGAGTTAATAACAACTTTAAAAGATGTAATAATAATAACTTTAAGAGATATAATAATAAATATAGTTAAAACTCTTAAAACAATTATTAGAATAGTAGAGATAGACGACTCTTTAATCTCTTTGTTTTATAATAATTTAGATAGCTTAACTTTAGCCTACTAGTAGCCTAGTCTTAGTAATTTAGTAGATAGTCTTTTAATTCTCTATATACTTAAAACTACTAGATACTTCTACTAATATAGCCTATATAGCTTATATAACTAAGATTTATACTAAGAGTAGCTACTTAACTTATATAGAGATAGTAGTAATAGTAATAGCTATTTTAACTCTTTTTAAAGAATAGTTAAAAGTAGTTATAGTAACCTACAAGTACTACTATAGTCCTAGTATACTTTAAAGAAGCTAAACCTTTAGACCTAGTAGCTATAGATAAGTATATATATTAGATAATCGTTAGCGTTTTAAATAGATTTAAGACTGATTTATATATTAGTTTAAATAATTTAGATTTAGAAAACGAATATAGTAGTTATTCTAAGATAGTAAGCTACTTATAAGAATTCCTATTATAACTCTATTATCTAATATTAATATTATAATATAATAGGAAAATTATATATCTTTATTATTACTTAATCTAAATCTATTATTAGTCCTAGTATTAAAAAGCCTAAAAAAATTTAAAAATAATAAACTATCTAAAATAAGCTCTTTAGCTAAAATATCACTTATTCTATTTATGCTTAGTATTTTACTAATATTAGCTACTCTACCTAATTCTCCTATACTATAAGAAGTAGATATAATATATATACTCTCTTCTACTACTCTACTTTCTCTATCTTCTATAAATCTATTAGTAAAAGGCTTAGTAACTCTATTACTCTTAGATATACTAATTAAAGAGATAATTAGAATAGACGTCTTATTAGATAGTATAGAGTTTCTTAGTAAGCTATTATATACTAATTAACTATGTAAAAGAGCTAAAAAGATTATAGTCTCTAATATAAAATAGAAGAGTAATAGTAAGTACTTTATAAATAGTACTTAGTATTACTACTATATAAGTATAAAGTACGTCTTTACTACTTTATTAGACTAGGATATTAAATTTTATATAGATACTAGTTTAAATATAAATCTTATAGCTAAGTATATAGTAGATTGTTTCTTCTTATATATTAAAATAGAAGAAGAACTAAATATAGTTAGCTTTTTAAGTATTAAGAAAGGTACTTAAAGGCTTTAAAATTTTATAAAGATTCCCTTTACTATTTATAATACTTCTAAGTAAGAGTTCCTCTTTAAAGTAGAATTCTATATTATTAATAAGCTAAGTTATAATATATTAATAAATACTTCGTTTCTAAAGCTAAATTATCTAAACTTTTATTAGATAAAAGGACGTAGTATTAATTATCTAGATTATTATAGTTATAAATTCTATATCTTCTACTTATTAGATTAAGAAGAGAAAGAGCTTAAGTATATAATAATCTATATAGTAGAAAACATAATTATTAATCTTATATAAGGCTAGAATATTAGTATTTATTATAGTAAGAAGTTACTAGTATTAGTATAAAGATATATAGTTAGACTATATTAGAAAAGTAGCCTAGTATTAAACTAATTTATAAGCTTCGTATATATAATTACTAATAGAGATTAAAAACCTCTTATATTTATAAACCTTAGTACTACTCTTATAAGGATTATAAAAGAATAGTTACTAGGATTTCTTAAGCTATTAGATAAGCTGCTATTAGCTAATTACTCTATATATCTTAACCTTATTAATATATTTAAAGGACTATCTCTAGTACTAGAACAGCCTAAAGGTAAACATTCTAATAGTTAGCCTTATCTTATATAACTAATTAATAATCTAATTAATATTTTCTAGGCTAATATTAGACTAGAGTAGAGTAAGGAATATTAAACTAAGGTTAGAGACATTATCTAAAGTAAAGCTAAGCTATTTTATAATAAGTTAGGTTACTTTAATAATAGAATTAAAATACCTATCTCTTTTAAGAAGAGAGTAGATATTAAGAACTTAAAGCAAGCTCTTTATAGTCTATTAAAAAGAGATAAGAAAGTAATAGATAGTATTATTAACTTATTAATTAAGGTAGGCGTTATTAAAAAGGTACTTCTAGAGGAACCTTTACTAGCCTCTATACTAGTATTTATAGTATAGTATAATAGAAAACCTTATATAGTAGTAGATTTAAGAAGAATTAATACTAAACTATATATAGACGCTTAGCTCTTACCTAGGTAGGACGATATACTATAAGTAATATATAGTATAACTATGTTTTCTATACTTAATATAATAAAAAGCTTTTTCTAGTAATTAACCTATCTTAAGAATAGATAGAAGTAGACCTTTATAATACTTTATAAAGGCTAAGAAAGACTAACTATTAGTATTATAAAGCTAGTTATATTACCTATCTTCTTCTAGTATTATATAAAAGACACGTTTAAAGACATACTTTAATAATTTATATATATATTTATTAATAATACTATTATCTTTTTAAAAACTCTAAAAGAATATCTAGTTTATTTAAAGTAAGTACTCTACTATCTTATAAAGTTAGAGATTACTCTTTTACTATTAAAATACTACTTTACTTAATTAGAATTATAAGTATTAGACTATTAGGTATTATAATATAGTTTATATATAATAAAAGATAAAGTTAAAGTAATAAGAGTAATAAAGTTTCCTTATACCTTATCTAACTTAGAAAAGGGCCTTAGACTATTTAGATACTACTATAAATTTATTACTTATTACTTAGCTATTATAATACTATTAATTAAGCTAAAAACCTTAAGGTTTAAAAGCTCTTTAATTTCTAGTAAAGAATATAATACCTATTTAAGACGTATAATAAAGTCTTTTATAATAGACTTAAAGTTAACTAAATTACTTAATAATAGTAAATCTATATAGGAAAAGCTTAAAGATAAGCTATACTTTATACCTATACTAGTATTTCTAAACTTTATAAAGCCTTTTAAGCTATATATAGATAGAAGTAAAAAGATAGGTTATAAAGTAGTATTATATTAAGTAGATAATAAAAGAGTTAAGTATTCTATTTTATACCTTTCTAAATTATTATTACTAGTAGAAGAAAGATACTAGCTAATAGAGTTAGAAACTAGTATACTTATTTAAGCTTTAGAAAAGTTACTATAATATCTAAATAGTAACGATTTTATAGTAGTCACTAATTACTAAGCTATTACTAATATATTTAAGAATAATAGCTCTATTAAGAGTAAAAGGTTAATCTAGCTATAAAACTAGTAATTATTTTTATCTTGTTATAAATAATATATAAATATTATTTACTATATAAATAAGACTTATATTAATATAGACATTCTATTAAGATTACCTTATAATAAGCTAAAACTATTATTCTAAAAAGAAGCTATAATTAAATCTAATATATATTTTATATAAGCCTTTCTATTTAAAGTTATAATCTTATCTATATTTAAAGAGTTACTATTAGAAGTTATAAAGTAGCTACTCTTAGACTAATCTCTAAAGCTTATATTTACCTAGATATTAAAATAATATATAGATAGTAAGTATACTAAAGCGCTAGTAACTACTCTTAAAGGCTTTCGTTTTAAGCCTACTAAGAAGCTACTATTCTTTAATAAGCTTCTTTATATACTAAAAGTATATCTAAGAAAGTTCTTATCTCTTACTTATAATAATAAGAGCTACTTTAGAATTAAAAAGATCTATTAATATATAAAAAGTTATGTCTTCTATCTTAGATTATATTAAGAGATTATAGAATATATACCTAGTATATTAATAAGTAAAGCCTTCTAATACTTTACCTTAAAAGTCTCTTTAGCTAATTAAATATTCTATAATACCTTTAAAAGTACTATTATTAGATTTTATAAATAGCTTTTCAATCTCTATCTAAGGTAATAATAAGATACTTACTATTACTTATAAGTATTTAAAAGTAGTAAAGCTCTTAGTAGACAAAGATATTAATACTACTAAGAATTAAGCTACTTAATACTTTAGATATATCTATATAGATTAAGGTTTACCTAATAGTATAATATCTAATTATAACTCTAAGTTTTAATTAGCGTTCTAGTATAAGCTTTTTAAGCTTATAAAAGTCGACTTAAGCTTTACTACTATATACTATTTAGTAGGTAACAGTTAGGTAGAGTATACTAATTAAACTATAGTCTATACCTTATAATATACTATTAGTAGAGTATATAACTAGTTAATCTAGGAAGACCTTATACCTTTTATCTAGCTATTACTTAACTTTTTTATTAATATCTCTACTAGAGTAATACTCTTCTCCTTACTATATAGCTAGGACGTAAAGATAGAGCTTAGTACTAATACTAAAGAGGATATTCTAGACTTCTTAACTTATTATAAATCCTTATAAAACTAAGTAGAATAGTTAGTTAAGATAGTCTAAGCTTATATAAAGATATACTATAATAATAAACATACTTCTTTAAAATTTAGTAGTATAATATACTTATAAATAGTAAAAAAACAAGATAAGAGTTACTATTTTTAAAATTATATAAAGCTATCCTTTTAGAGATTAGAACCTTTTAAGATTATATAGCTAGTAAGTAACTTTACTTTTAAAATTAAGCTATTAAATTAGCTTAAGATTTACTCTATTATATTTATTAAATACTTAGAACTAGTAAATAATAATCTATATACTTGTTCTTAACCTAAGCTAGAACTAATTACTATTAATAAGAAGGAAAGATTTATTATTAAGAATATCCTAAAATAAGAAATATATAAACCTCTAAAAGAGTAATACTAATTATACTATAAGATTAAGTAGCTAAGCTATAAGGAAACTACTTAGAAGCTAGTATTAATAATATAGAATTAAGCTAAATTAGTTATATTAGCCTATAAAAGGAAAGGAAAGAAGGATATATACTCTAAGTCTAAAACCTTCTTATAATAAAGTAAAGCCTCCTTATATTAGAGTAAAAGCCTTCTTATAATAGAGTAAAGCCTCCTTATAATAGAGTAACGTCTAAAAAGATATTAAACTACGTTTTAGTACTAGTTATACCTCTTAAGAAGAGTAAACTAGTAAGATCTATAAGTATCTATATCTATAGTACCTATAACTATTCCTAGTAAAAGGCTTATAAGCCTTCTCTAAAGAAGTAGATACTCCTCTATTTATTTATTTATTCTTATAAGTTATAATTATTTAAATTTTATATATTATATTAATTTTAATTATTTATTAGAAATTCACCTTTACTACCTAGTAGTAATATTAAATTTATATAATACTAATTAGTTAGTATCTAATTTTTAGCCTTAATATTATTATACTCTACTAAAGAATTTATTATCTTATTAACCTTATACTATAATAAATTCAACTCTTTAATATAAATATACTTAACTCTTTTATATTATATTCCTTTTAATCTATTAATCTATAAAACCTTAAACATCTTAATTAGTAATTATACTCTTAATATACTCTTAGATTAACCTTCTATTATTAATATAATAAGTAATTACTTTACTAAGTAGGTCTTTATAGATAACTTAAACTAGGTCTATTATAAGATCGACTTTATAGCTTACTCTACTATAATAGGTAACTACTAACTCCTTAAAGATATGCTCTCTAGTATACTCAGTTCTAATAATAACTCTAAAAGTAAAGTTAAGACCTTTATAGTTAGTAATAATAACCTTCTTACTTTTAGTAATATAATACTATTCCTAAAATAATAAATTATAATAGATACTACTACTAGTACCTTAATTAATAGTAAAGCCTATACTTATAATACTATTTATAATATAGTTACTATAATAACTTAGTATAATAAGTTAGATACTATTATCTCTCTACTTATTTATAAACTTAATAATAGTAAACACGAATTTACTCTAGCTATTAACAAGTCTACTACTATAATCTAGTCTAATAAAAGAGCTATTATTAAGGCTAGCTATATATTAGAAGCCTCCTCTATTACTATTAGAAGTTAAGACTCTACTAATAATAATATAAAGAAGTTTACTACTACTACTAGTAATTAGAACTCTATTAGTAATAATATAAAGGAACCTACTACTACTACTAGTAGTTAAGGCTTTACTAATAATAATATAAAGGAGCTTACTACTACTACTAGTAGTTAAAACTCTACTAGTAATAATATAAAGGAACCTACTACTACTACTAGTAGTTAGAACTCTACTAGTAATAATAGAAAGGAACCTACTACTACTACTAGTAGTTAGAACTCTACTAGTAATAGACCTACTACTATTACTAGTAGTTAGAATACTAAAGCTACTAGTAGAAATTCTAAACCTAAGAATAAAATAATTACTACTTATAATAAATAAAAAAATAAGAAGTTAAGATTTATCTAACTAGAATATATCTTACTTAAGAAATAATAGAAGATTCCTAAAGTTATAGAGATAGAAGCTAAATTTAAGACTGTATTTACTATAAATAGTAAGCTATACTATCTTCTTAACTAAGTTAAGTTATCTAGTAATAATAATATCCTAGCTCTTTTAAAACGACTTTATTTCTAGTACTTAGAACCTTATATCTACTTTAATATAAAGCTTACTTTTAATAATAAATAAATATAAGATAATAAGAATATCTCTTATAAAGAGAGATTTAATACCTCTAACTATACTTACTTTAAAACTTACCTTAATTAAAGAGCTTATACTATTAAAGACTTTATATATTAAAACCTTAATAAATATAGCTTACTAGCTACCTTCTTAAAGCTAGACTTTAGAAAGCTAGAAGGTATAAAGATTATTACTATTAATATTAAGATAAATATAATTAATATTACTAATACTAATATCTCTTCTATAGTTAATCTAAACTATAGTTAGATAATATAATAATTCGTTAATAAATTTAAGACTACTTAGATAGAAAAGAGTATTCTTAAATTTATATTTATTATTAATAATTACTATAATAACCTTCCTCTTATTAGTACTAAAATTAAAACTAATAAGAAAAAGAACTCTAATAACTTCTAGATTAAAAACATACCTATTTTTAACTAATTAGGTATAGGTAATCTATTCTAGATTCTAGAATAAATACTATTAAGAGTTATAAGTAAATACTTATATTATATTCTTATATTTTATAACTATAAGTATATATATATACTTTTAGCCTATACTATTTATAATAAATTTAAGATTATAACTAAAGAAGCTATAAATTAGTAATTAGATAAATTCACTATAGCTATTTCCTATATTCTTAGCTTAGGTAAGAAGCTATTATAATATAATTATAATAAAGATAAGGCCTAGATTACTACTATTAATATATAGTACTATATTTATAAGAATCCTAAAAAAGGTAATTATATTAAAGTCTAATTCCTCGATCTTAAAGCTATACTATATATTAAATATAAGAGACCTAATACTAAGAATAAGTATTATTTTAATAAAGATATCTTAAATAATAAAGATAAATCTAATAATAATACTAAAAAATAGATCTTTAATATAAATAGTAATAAGATAATTATTAAAAGTAATAAAAAGGAAAAGGCTAAGATAAAGAACCTACTAGAATAGTAGATAGAAGAGTAATAAGCTACTTTTATAGGAATTATTACTAATATACTATCCTTTCTAAGTATAATCTTAATTACCTTATATACTAGAAAGGATCTACTATAATAAAGCTCTAATAATAAACAAGTTACTACTTATCTTAATATTCTAATATTAAATATTACTAATATACTTCCTATCTATTTCATAAATACCTTTAATAGAATAGAACCTATATATAAGATTAAGATTACTCTTAAGATTTTAATATAATTCTAAAATAATATTATTTAAAGTCTTAATAATAGAAGAGTATTAGTAAAGGAGAATAAGCTATCTTACGCTTTTATATACTATATAAAGCTATTTATAAACTTTAACCCTCTAATTCCTTAGAAAACCATAGACTTTTTTACTAAGTATTATAGTAGGCCTTTCTTAGATAAATTTATTTAGAAGGTAATTATAAAGTTTAATCCTAACTATTAAGTTAAGTATAAGAAGTTATAAAAGCTATATATACTATTTATTAATATCTAAAGCTATATAGTATCTTATAAGATAGATTAAATAAAAACTCTTTTTATATTAAGTTACTATAATCCTAATAGTATAAAGAACTAAGTCCTTCTTATATATCTTATAAATAAGAGAGTAGATAATCTTACTAAAAAAATAGATAAGATCTTCTTATTACTTAGTATTAAGAAGATAGTTATTCACCTTAGTAGTTTATTAGTAGAAAAGAATAAGCTTCTTAATTACTATATACTAGAGGATTTTAAGTCTTATATTAAAGATATATTAGCTCTATTATATAGTTTTATTAAATATCTTATCTATAAAGCTATTTAGAAGGTTAAGATAAATAAGAAGGTAAGAGATTAGAGATATCTAGTATATATATAGAAGTTTAGCCTTTAGAAGTATATCTTTAATCTAATTAGTAGATTAGCTAAAGAAGTTATAGAATTCTAAGCCTTTAAAATATATACTTAAGAAGTTCTCTATAACTCTAATAACCTAGACTTAAGGCTTTTAGCTTATATAAATACTCTTAATAAGGCTATATAGAAAGTTATTATAGAAGTAGATATTATTATAACTATACTAGTAATTACCTTATAATTAAGAGCCTAAGAATAAATAAGTAAATTATTTAGATTTAGTATAGATAAGACTAGTATAATAAATCTAACTATTATAATTACTCTAGCTACTAGTCTTAAGTTTAAGATATATAGTATAAATAGTAATATTAAATAAATATATTATTATTTAGTCTTAAAAATAGATAAAGAAGCCTAGAATCCTAGTATAAAGTATCTTAATAATACTATCTTAGAGCGTTATAAGTATAGTAAGTATTATCTTATATACCTAAACTATTAAAGCTAAATATATAATAGTATTATCTAGAAATTTATTAATAAAGAATACTACTATAATAAAATAATTAATGCTACTACCTATTATAGCTTACTTCTAAGTAATTATATAATAAAAGAGATTAATAAGGAAATTTTTAATCTTAATACTTAATTTATTATAGTATAAGTATAAGATAGTACTTCTAATATTAAAGCTAAAAACACTTCTATCTTTAATAAGAACTATATTAATATTAGTAATAAGTAGATATAATATATTAAATAAAAGCTTAAATAATATAAGATTAAGTACTTTAAGACTACCTATATCTACTATTATAAAGTAGAAGTTAAAGCTATAATTATTAACTTTAAATATCTAAATAACCTAGTCTATATCTTATATATTACTAAAGTTACTTAGAGTATAATATTTAACACCTTAATACTTAGTATTCTAGCTAGTATAAAAATCTCTAAATAGTATAATAACATAAAGTATATATTAGTATTAATTACCTAACACGTTTACTTATTTATAGTACTTATCTTAGACTATATTCTTAAACTAAAGTTATATAGCTATAATGTTTTCTAAGATAATATATAAATAATATAATACTCTAATATTAGTTATATCTACTAATTATAGTATTATATAAAAGATTATAGATATACTACTAATATTTAGATAGTAAATACTAAGAACTATAGTAGATATAGTTAATATAGCTATCTTTAAGCTACTTATATAAATAATAAGGCTTTAAAATATAACTTTTATAATTATATTAGTTATAGAAAGAATATATACTCTTATACTAAGAATAAGGAAGATAATAGTATTAATATGTTTAGCTAAACATATAAGTACTATAAATTAGTATATTATATTATTATAGAGAAGCTAGATAGTTATAAGTAATATAACTATAAATATACCTTTTAAGAATACTTATATATATAATATATAAAGTATAAGGAATTTAGCTATTATAAGTTAATATATATAAATATAGTTAAATATACTACTTATAGTTTAGAGAATTACGTTAGAGAGAGCTATAGAATAGCTTATAGTAAGACTAGAAAGATAATATAATATATACTTAGTATATAGCCTAGTAATTATAACTATATTCCTTCTCTTAATAATAAAGAGGAGCTAGCTATAATAGTAGATAATAATTAAGATGTCTTAGTAATAATAAGTAAGCCTCTACTATAGTCTAAAATTCTACTAGCCTCTATAGAGGTATATAAATACTTATAGATATAAATAAATATAGTACTTATAAAGGATAATATAATTATTAGTAATTTAAGCTAAAGACTACTACTAATAAGATTTATTAAGCTAAATTCTAAGTAATTTATTATATACTTAGTCTCTACTATTCCTTAAAACATAGTAATTATACTACTAGTCTTAGGAAATAAGATCGCTTTTAAGATTAATAATTAGACCTATACTATAAGCTAGAAATAGAAGCTACTTTTAAATAGTAAAGAAAAGATAATTAAATTATAAATCTTAGAAATATTTAGTAAACTAAGTAATTATACTTTCTAGAGACTTTATAATATTAATTAAGACTCTTAGATAAATCTAACTATTACTACTTTAGCTATTATTCCTTAAAAAGATAATAAGTTACTAGATTTTAATACTACCTTTAAATAAAATATAGAGATTAAGACTTAGAATATAGAGATTAAGATCTAAGATATAGAGATTAAGAATTAGGATATAAAGATTAAGAATTAAGAAGTAGAGATTGAAAATCCTAAGTCTAAACCTAGCTTAGGCGTTAATACCTTTTAGCTAAAAGCTCTTATATTAACTACTAAATCTACTTCTTCTTAAGTTAAGACTCTAGTCTCTTATACACCTAATACCTCTAGTAAATAGGTTTTTAAGCTATATATTATATACTTTAACTTTATAAATAAGCTAGACGTTCTCTAAAAGAACTTATACTATATCTAGTTCCTTAATAAGTATATTATAACTAATGTTAGTAAAAACAAGTTATACTATAAAGTATAATTAATTATCCTAGTTTTATAGATTTAATATAGTATTAAATATCTATTCTCTAAAAAGAAACTTATTAATATACTAGTAAAGGAGCCTATAAGTAAGGCGTATAAAGCTACTCTTAAAGGTATTAAGATAAAGCTTATTAAGAGCGATTTTACTATAAATACTTTTATATTTTTCCTTCATCTACTTATAAATATACTAATTAAGTTAAAGATTACTTTAAAATAACTAGATCTTATTATTTATATAGTTAACGCTTCTACTACTTCTTAGGTTATCTAAGATAGTAGTTATAATTTATATACTACTAACTATATCTTATAAATTTAAGTAAATAGTATCTATTATAAGGTTATATAACTAATTATAACTATTATAGATTAATTAAAGGCTTAAAAGATAGAAGCTAAGATATAATAATTAGCTATCTTATACTATAGAATTAATATCTATAACAGAATAATAATAGCTAAGATACTAGGCTCTAATAATAGATTTTTTAACAAATTAGAGAATAAGAAAGAAGAGAATAAGGTAGAGAAGGATAAGAATAGATTAGAAGATACTATAGAAAAGTTAAAAGATAAGGAGCTAAATAAGACTTAAAATCAACTTATAGTTAGTATCTCTTTTTACGACTTTAGAGGAAGACGCTTTTTTAAGAGGGGTATGTTATAAGAAGGATACGTAACTATACTAGTAGCAGACCTATAGGTATAGATAGTTATAAGTACTCTACACTCTCCTCTTCTCTCTTTAGACGTTTATTACTATACTACATAAGAGATTACTTTCACGTATTTCATCGGGCCTAGCCATAAGCTCCTGATCTGTGATCTGTCCCTTATACTACAAAACAGAACCCCATATTTTCGCACAGTTCCAGAATTTTTCTCTTTCCTTTGCTCTGGAGGACCTCAAAAACCTTTTTTTGATCTCGATCTTAGGAACGGTGAGGGGGGGGCTTGGGGGAGTAAGAAGAGCGCGATTGACGGACTACATAGAAGCGAGATCTTTATTTGAAACTCTCACACGGTTGCTTTCTTGGGTGAAAGTCGTCAAACAGTTAGTGATTATTCTTAATATTGATAAAGGTCTCAACAGGTGGAATGCTCTGACTTGGAGACCCCCTCAACGACAATTAGAGGAATGTGATCAGAAGAAATTCATTCCTTCGGACGAGATAACCAGGAGTGGCCCGAATGGATTCAATACTCGCTGGGAAAATTAAGAAATGTCGAGGCTTTTGAACTCAGGGTCTTGGAATTCTGATTTCAATCTTATTATAGCGCGACCTAGGCATCCTCCCAAGTACTGTGAAACCGGGGAAAAATCCGGGAGAGTAAAATAAGAGCTAAAAACCAAAGTAAGTACCCTTCTCTCATCTCGCTACCCTATTCTTAACCTATAATTCACGTCACTAATAAACTAAATGGCTCTTACAACGCTTCTTCGGCCATCCAGTTCCCTCATCAACAACGGAAGTAACCCGCCAAAACGTGGAAGTACGTGGTAAAATCTCTCCTTTGTAAGAGCGCAACTGGCTCCTTGAAAGACATCTCGCCAGAATCGAAAAAGGTACTCTTAGAAAAGCTTGAACTTCAAAGGAAGCACCAGGAGGCAATGAATAAGATATTAAAGAAGTTCGATAGTAGTTATATTTATTAGCTGCTTTTGAACCGACAAATAGCTAGCTAGAACAGAACGGCACGGAAAGCGTAGAGAGGTATAAGGAAGGAGATAGCTGGTGTTCATCAGAAGTCTCAAACCATTCAAGCAACTATATTCCAAAGGCATATCCAACACACAACCCCTCAAAATGCCACCATATTAAACCCCAGAGCTTATCTTGCTCTACCTCTACCCGAATCCCACGACTTCTAACAAGTACTTCTACTCGTGTTGATCGCCTTACTTCCTATCTAAAGCACCTCTTAGTGAGATTACCTCTTGTCTTGTTTACTACTATAAGAGAGTAGAGATTCTCTTTGTTTGTCCTTGTCCATCTCGCTTAGTACGGCAGGAAAGGGGGAGAGGGCTCGTAAAAAGCCACTTCTATGAGGTGAATCAGTAAGTACAGACTTGGGCACTAAGAGGAGGTCTCTGAAAATCATCGTATCGCGTAGAACTTAACTGATGATATATTAGATATATCGAGTTATATAACCACTAAATAGTATTTCAATACTAATAACTAATAAAATCTATAATCTCGACTTCAAAGTTACAAACTTTTTATTAATATAATATTATAACATAAGTACCTACTTAGCTCTCTCAAAGTAAAGTAATTAATTTATCTATTCAGCTATTTTAACACACCTTTTGTATAAAAGAAAATCGCTTCTTTTTTCTTCTTTTTTCTTCTTTTTTCAATTTTTTTTTTTTAAAAAGGAGTGAATTATATAACATAATTTCTACCTACTATATAGAGCTACTAGCTTTAAAAAATCATCTCTTTTTTACTAATAATATATCGTGCTAATCGTCTCAGAGTAAGAAAGTATTGACTTATGTCGAGAGCTAATTATCGATAAGTTTATTAATTAACATAAAAGTATCAGTGCCCAAGTCTAAGTAAGTGTAAGCCCGAAAAAATAGTAAGAAGGCAAGTTACTCATGTAGGGAGCGAGATCATCGAGTCTAAATTAGACTCTATACCTCTAATACATAAATGTTAGTTCGGAATTTCGGAAAGAACTAATATAGGTAAAGGACTTGATTAAGTATTTGAAGCTCTTAAAAAAAGATAATTGAAGAATAAATAACTCTATGATTCTGTAAAAAGAGAGACTTGACACCCAATCTAACCAGCTTCTTGATAATCCTAGTCAATTGAATAATTGCATACTTTGGTTGGCAAGATATACCAGGAAAAGCTACGTACAAGAGATCGGTCAACAAAAATCATCCCAACCTCATGACACTCCGTCAAAAGTCAATATTTCCAACAAAAGAGTATCGCCACTCCCCAAGAAAACAAGACCCCGAAAGTAAAATAAGACGAAAGAACATCGTATGGAAAACCCCAAAGGCAGACACCGATCGTGACATCTGCGCAAGCTGACGTCAATCGTGCTTGCCCAACTCTTGGTATTTGGAATCCAAGGGGCGGGCAAGAAAGTATAACTAACTTGTGTACGGATACGCCATTAGCCAACGAAGGACACGAGAAGATTGAGAGGAACATTATAGTCTGAACCTAAACTTCACCGTTTCTCCAAGTATAAAACTAGTGGCAAGAATTACGACACCGCGAATAAAAGAATAAAGTAAAGATATCACCAAAATGACTCGTCTTATGCCCCCAACCCCGATTCCATGCGTAGGGCTCAAACATCCATCCAAAGGAGGGAAACGAGAAACACACACAAGCATCATCCCAAAGGAATCGGGGAAGGGAAAAGGAGTAAGAAAATCTGATCTCACGTGGCACACCTAATCTCAAAAGGATCCCAAGATGCTTCTCACCTGCGAACTGCAACACAAAGGCAAAGAAAGGTACGTAGGGAAATTCTTCAACGCCTCTGCCACGCACCTGCATGACCCACCATCACCCACGGGACGAAACGAAACAAAAGAGGAATGGATGCGATGCTGTACAGGAAGGGCAAGGCAGGTACAGTGGAAGGATCCGAAACACCACGCACAAGGGGAGAGAAACAAATAAGCGGAAACCGGCAGGTCTTCCTTCACCACCGGTCTTTGCGCCGGAAAAAGAGAGAGAGACCCTCTTGATCGGACAATTCTTTTTTTTCTCGGTCGGTCTCTTGAAAGGAGAATCCACCGAAAATAACCTGGAGCAAACCCGGATGACCTTCCCTTATCGCCAGAGCAGAGGGAGAAAATCGTCATTGAGGATTCTAGTCACGTTTCATCTTCTGCGAGACATCCACTATCTTTGCATCGTGTACCCAAGGGATAGGAAGTCCCCGTGCGTAATCGTCCCTCTCCGTCCACCATGGGATATGAGAAGTCTCCGATGAAAGGCGTGGCGCCCTGGATTTGCTGGCTTCTCCAAGAATCAAGGCAAGGCTTAGTGAACTTTCAATGAGCCCATCCATATCCCTCTTGGGAATTCTATCATGTTTCAAGGAGTGGCGAGGCAAGAATATTCGCGCCTTGTGCGTGGATCTCGGTATAAACTAGCGTCTAAAGCTTTACTTTGTGGGGATACCCCAAAGTGATTTTGCATTGCACAAAATGTTGGTTGGGAATAATTAGTCGCAGTTGGAGATTATGTTGGCGCTCGTGTACAAAAAACAGACCTGGAAATAGCTCAGCGAAGCGCCCAATTTCAAGTAACACGGGTGTAACCAAAGTGTTGGTCTTCAGGTCACGACATATTCTTCAACGAGGCGCCGGCCAAGGTGATGGCCTCGTCCATGATCTGGTCCATGAAAAAGCGTGGATAGCATGGAAGGCTATGGTCTTGGCGACTACAGAGAAAGGCAAAAGTTGCCTGGAAAGATGGACCAGTGCCTTTGAAGAAAGTCACGATTTCTGATCTCAGCGGCTGGGACATCATGCAATGCCACTGACCCTGCGAGCTAAAGAAGGGTGGACGAATCTGTAGGCGAATGCCTGAACCAATCAGGCGTCGAAAAGCAGAAATGCTGCATGTTTCAAGTTGTGGCTGCATCAGAATTTGATTAAGCGAGCTTCTGAAGTCCGTTTCTGCACCAATCAGCGGATAAAGTCGATTAGGCTGTTCCCAAAATAAACAAATGCATTCGGGTCATGAACGGAGCTTTGTTGAAGGATGCGGCGACACGCTCGGGACCGCTCTTTCCCAGTTGAAGAGTCCGTAAGGTTGTGGAATCGTGACCCTCAAGAAGCTATTCTGGTGGAAAGATGGTCTTTGGAGCTCTTGAGTCTCGGGAGCGCGAGTTTCCAGCGGGTAGCCGGTGGGTTGTGATGGATGAATGGCCTAGAATCATGGCCACCTGTTGATGTGAAATGGAGAGGTTGGTGGTGGGTTCGCAAATTGGTTCAATCGAGATACAGTGCCTCTACAATTTCGCTACTCGCCTCTCTGGTTTGGTTCGGACCTTTCCCCGGAGGGCAGGTTATCGCAACGACATGCTTCCCTTTGGTGGGGGAGCCTCTTTCACCGCCAAATTCGTCTCCAAGTCCAAGATGAGCTTGAACAGCCCTGGGATTGATGCTGACTGATGGTCTGTGATTGTGACCATCAATTTTGGAATACGACGACGTCGGCAGATGTGAGTTGCCTGTTCTGAAAGCGGGATCTTGCCAGCCATGGACAGACAATTCCTGGGGCCAAAGGGACGAATCGTGGATTCGAGGCGGGACGATCAAGCAGTCTTTTGCGGCTGTTCTTGCTCTTCTTCCCCCTCTACAGTGTACACGGCCTTTCCCTTGCTCTGTCGGGACCTTTTCTGTCAATTTTGGCCTTGGGGGGAATTATTTTCGCACATGACCAAGTTGTTGATTGTTGATTGTAAATTGTAAGCGTGCACTGAATATTCCGAAGGCGAGTTTCAGAGTCCTGAGAAGATCAAACAGGTACGGAGTACACACGCAGTGCCCGGGGTCCTTCCATGTCACTGTCACCCTGACTGGCCGATCACGTTTTTCTGCCGTCCGAGTGGTGCCCCAGAAGGTGGAGGGAGTGGAGATACGGAATCGCACCTGGACCACCTCGCCGATGCAGGTCCCGTCACTCTTTTTTTTTCCTTCCAAATCCTCCTCCTCCACCTTCTCCTTTTGCCCCGAGAGGAAACAATTCGTTTGTCGTGATGGTTGTTTCTTGTATCAGAATACGGGCTCCCAACGGGAAGATCCCATAGCTGCTAATAGGGAAGCGACGTGGTCTGGTTTGATCTTTGCTTAGGATTAACGACGACGGACCGTCGGTAGATGCGAGCTGCTGGTCACGATCAAGGCCCGCACGGCGTAAAAGGGTGCAGTGCGCCCCGCCACTGACCATGACATGTCATGGCCACGACGATGAACTCGACTTGAGCAAAGCTCAAAAGGTCCAAACCGTTGCAACTTGCAAACGTGGGAGAGCTTTGACGAATGCAGGTCCCGAAAGTTGAAGATCTCAATTCCTTCCTGTGTGCGAGACCTGCGAGTACGTGCTCATGCAGCTTGAATTTCCATTCCCTATGGATCCTTCGCGGTAACCTTATCACTCACGATGCGGAAGTAAGTAAATCTGACATGAGTAAGGGAAGGAGCCGACGAGAGGAGTTATTTTAGATTAGAGTAATAGCCGCACGTGGCTTAATCATGAAGTCTCTTTTGCGAAAGAGAGAGGGGATCTTCAACTGCGAAGGCGTTACCTATGCTCGCAATAGCTCTTGTTGGCTTGTCAATCACATCTTCATGCAAAAGCAAAGAGGGCTCAAGAAGAGTGCTCAACTCTAGGGCTCGCATGAATGTTCAATTGTGATGAACATGTTTGCCTCGAGTCCTCGACAGACAACCGTGGTTAGTTCGTCGTGGTATCGTCGGGTGATAACAATTGCTGATGTCGAATGCAGCGAATGCATGGCAGGGCAGGGCACCTCCAATCTGAAGCAAGGCGTGTTCTCCCCTGCTATCCTCAGCGCCGTTTCATCTCGACAGGACTCCCCCCCCCGCATGCTTCGAGTCTGGACTCGACCGACGACATCCATCGTCGGCTTTCGCTGAGTGTCGAGTCTCGACATCAACCAACCTTGCAGACCACCTGCGCGCATCGCCGCCATCGCGGGACAAGATTGGACTCCTTGGCTGCTGGCTGAAGAATGCGATCCCACCAACCAAGTCGAAGAAACCACAATTAAAGTCTTTCTGGAAAGAGACGAGAGATATATTCAGATGTTTGAGAATCAAAGACAGTCAGTCTCCAGCCTTACGGTCGTCGTCTATCACACTTGATCCCCAGCCGAAAGGATGAGATGCAGCTATCCATATGGAACCCCTCTTCCAAAGGTCCACGCGGTGACATAAGGTCCGTCGACTCGTTGAGTAATGAACAGCAACTCAACGGCAACCTGCAAAGAGCTTTACACTCTACGGTCCCTGGTTGTCGAGAGGTTGATATCAGCATCATCCTAGCTCTTACTCAGTGATAGACCCGCCATTGAGGATTCGAGAAGCCCGTCTGGCATTGCACGATTGATGACCAGCCAGGAGGCGCTGGGAAGTGGCTTGCCAACCCGCAAAGTTTTGATGATCATAACGGCGCTCATATCAAGGCATAATAGGCCACGCATGGCAAGAGAGTCGCTAAGGATTCTTGATATTGCTCTGACCAAGGGAAGAAGCCTTCTCAACCGGCCAACTGGGAGGGATTACGTCTTGCTTCTTCTCCGTCCTCTTTTTCCGGGTCTCTTTTCCTGTTTTCCTTTTTTCGGATTTTCTTCGTCTTGGACGGCCGATAAGAATTCGTTTTCTCTCCTCCTCCGAGCTCCATGCAATGCATGCCAGGCTTCCCAATTTCCTCCTCACCTTACTCGGGCAAGTATCCGAGCCCAATTCCATCCATCGGCAGGGCGCCACTGCGCGCGGCTCTGATGTTGGCAGAAAGTATGAATATAGCGCGCAATGCACACGGATGCAATGAACGGGCTCTTCTTGTTTATCGAAAATAATTCATGCATCACCGTCGTCGTCTGGACAGATGAATTTTTTTTGAGTTTGCCGGCTCCCGCCAACTAATGCACGAGATCTGTCATGAGGTGTACAGACAGTACAGTAGAAATCTCTTCTGTGATGAGTTGGATACAGACGTTCTATTTGTGTTGGTGCTCTCGTGTGGTTGGTGGTGGGCATCTGAGCTGCCTAGGCGAGATTTGACGGCTAACTGCAGTGGAGGTATGTAATTTCCATTTACTAATCTGTTGGAGAGACTAGAATACAGAACCAAGCTGTCGGTGAAGCTAGCACAACGAAGAAATCAAAACGAAGTCCTCTTGAATCAGCGAACTGACAGGTTATTTTGGCTATTTGAGGCATTTATTTTCTGGTTGGTTCTCCTTCTCTATCCTCCTACAAAAGCCATCATCGTACACACCTGTCGCTGGCAGCCGTTGAACGTTGAATTTTCAGTCGACGCCACATTCATACGGCGTCCCCTTTTTTATACCACCTTGTTCCCCGCAGCCAGCCAGCCAGCTAGCTGAGTTGTACTTGGATCAATTCATAAATTTGTGCACTGCCTCCTAATCAATCGAATCAATCAGATCAATCAGATCTCACAGGAGTGAGCACCCCCTTGGAATGCCATGGTTGAGAATCCGGATTCCCCGTGGTGAAAAAGCAAAGTCCATGGATGGCCATGAATCTCAAGAGCTGCCGCAAGGTCTGCACCTAGATCACCTCATCCAGCCAAGCCAGCACATTGGCGATGTTTCTCCATGTTTCTCCCGTCTTTGAACGTCCCTTTCTCTTTCTTCCCCTCTCTGGCCTCGCTTCGTTCTCTCGGTCGGTTTTGAGCTTGGCGACCTGTCATCTTTCTGGCGTGATGTTTGAGATATTTTTTCGATCCACCTTTCCTTGTTGGGCGCCTCCTCCAGGTCTGTTTCGGCTTCGGTGGGGGGCTTGATTGGTTGAGGTTGCTGCAGCAGAATCCACCACGTTACGTTGACCAGGAAGCATTCGAGCTGATGCACCTTTCCACCCAGTGACTGCACTGCACGCCACGCCTGACTTGCTCTGGAGAAGAAGAGAAAAAAGGATTGGGAAGCATGCCTGCAGGAAAAGGCAGCAACAACAATAGGCTTACTATTCACAGTTCGCAGTAGGCGATGCCAACAGCGAACCGCCTGAGTGAGAGAAAGAGACTCCAAAGCGAGAGTCAGTCATCCAAGCAGTGCACATCTTCTTTTTATCATCTGTGTGACGGTGGGCTCCATTCTTGACGGGCAGCCATTCCCGTCGTTCAGGCTCCTTCTTCTGGTGCTCCTTAACAAGTCCCCCAAGCGCGCGCACGTCTCTCTATTACCATCGCTTGCAGCTGTGTTCCTCTGTCTTTGGCTTCAACTTGTCAGTCTGTCTTCCGTGCCCTGCGCAAGAAAAGAGTGTTCACTTGCTCACGGGCGACGCTAAACTACGTACAGCATCTCATGTCTTTTTCTGCTGGCCTTCTTGACTCTTGACTCTTGATTCTTGACTCTTGAGCCTGCCGAACAAAGTCCCCAGGACCCCGCCGCGCGCTTTTCATTGCGGACAGAGATTGCCACAGGCCTCTTCTCTTCTCCCCTCCTACTATATTGACAGCGGTTGAACCCTGGACACCGCCCGCGGCCAGCACTGCCACCAAACAACACCACCAGTCTCTCCACCCTCTTCCAGGCCATTTCGTCCCCGAAGTCCGAAATTCCTCTCCCTAACTGGGTGCCGTCCTTGAATTGCTCTGCTCCTCAGCCAGTACCAGTACCAGTTCCAGTACCAGTACCAGTCTCTTCAAGCCTCTTTCTCCGCTGCTGCCCAGTGCCCAGTGCCCAGTGCCCAGTGCCCAGTGCCCAGTGCATGCCCTGGCCGGTGATTGCCCCCAAAGCGTTTAGTGGCTCCTCTCCTCGGCTCTGACCACCAGAGACCCTGAACCTGCCCTGCCGAACAGTGAACACACAGCCAAAATCAGAGTCCGTCCCTCCACGGCCCCCCAGCCAATCCCCCCAGCCAATCCCCCCCTTTTCATGACTTCTACTTCTTGACCGTCACCTGGATTTCCGTGGATTTCCAGCCCAGCCCAGCCCAGCCCGGCCCCCCAGTCTATATGTTCTGTGCAGGCCAATTTGTCTGTCCACCTTTTTTTTCCACATCCCAGCACACAAATCTGCTCCGTATCCTATCCTGGGCCCTCTATTCCTCCGGGCCCCCCCTGCGCCGACATCACAACCCTGGCTTCCTTAGTCTTCCTCCCCCCTCCCTCCCTCTCCCTCTCCCAACCCTGGGCCTGCTCGGCTCACCTCTGCCTGCTC